>CAKNYM010023282.1:0-35521 GCA_932195095.1 Andricus curvator | reverse complement strand
AGGAAAAGTAGGTCCTGCTTCAAGATCAGTAATTGCAGGTTGGGTGCAAACAGCTCTAAGAGAAGCTGGTATAAATACCTCTGCTGGCAGTATCCGCTCAACAGTTTCTTCATCACGTTTTCGGGATGGTTTACCAATAGACGACATTTTGAAGAAAGGAAGCTGGAAAGGAGAGAATACTTTTTTCAAGCATTATTTCAGAGAAGTGGAGAGACCAGTTTCTTTATCACGAGAGAAGAATATAGTGCAGGTTTCTTTCGATCCTCTTTAAAAACTTGTAAGAGTTTTTATATTAATACTATTTATCAAAAAGAACACTCATTTTATGTATGGTGTGCTTATTGTTGAATGTTCTATTCCTTATACGTTTGTTTTCTTTCTGAATATTTTTCAGACATTAATAAATTTCATGACATGAGATATTCTACCTCATTGTTTCATCTAAGCATTTTTCCTACATTCATTTTATTTTAGAAGTCACAGTGCACTTTTTTTCACTGTGCCGGCAGAGTACTAACATTTCTCAAAGGTCAGGCCGAAGGCACAGACATGAAATAACTACGTTTTTCCCCCAAAGGGTAAAAAACGATTATTTCTGATCTTGCCAAGGCCTGACCTGATTTGATTCCTTGCCGGCTCAAATGCACTGAAGCTCGCACTACCTGCGGGTCTAGCCACCACAGACGAAAAAAAATTGGAGACAACTTCAGGAGGGGGTTTCAAAAGAGATAAGGGCCAGATGAATGAATGAAAAGGGATGAAAGAGAGAAAAACACACGTCTATCTCGCGAGGGAAGAGGAAAGGGTAATCTCAAAGGTCAGGCCTCGGCAAGACCAGAAATAATCGTTTTTTACCCTTTGGGGGAAAAACGTAGTTATTTTTAACTTTTTATAATATTTCGTGAAAAGCATTCGAGAATAAGCATAAAGGTGTCATCGAAAGTAATTGCTGTTGCTACCTCCAAATTTGGATTCCCTGGTAAATTCCATATGAGAATGTGTAGTTTAAATTATTTGATTAAATCTAAGTCAAACGTCATAAATTATTATGAAAAGTTTTTATTCTTCTTACAGATAATTTAAAAATAGAGAAAAATTCTGAATGCGATAACTCTTTAAAAAAAAGTTTCGAGAAAAATAACTGAGATGTTTTTCTTTGTACGTGTAACAAGTTGCGTAAAAAAAAATCCGCGAGGTGAATACTTGATAGACATCCGGCATGGAGTTCCCCAATTGCAAATTGCAATATGTGAAGTATAATTGTTTTTGCTGAAAAACATTTATAATTGAAACAAGATAATAAGCTTATACAATTTACCATACTTTTTCATCAATTTACAATTAATAAAGTTAACTGAAGCACTAAATGGAAGTACAAGCACTATGAAAGCACAGTGCTTTCACCAAATGAAGCGCATTCCGTAAAGATCATGGTGCACGCATCGTACCCACATTTGGTGAGCACATTGCATGCGGCTGATATGTGCTCGCACCTATTGTTATCTGGGTGTCGGTAACGTAGATCATCAAATGTAATAATGCACACAAGCCGCATATTCGGACGCTTTTTCTTTTTAAATTTGAATAATTTAATACTTTTCAAAGTGTTTATTGTGCAAAAAAAAATTGTTGGGTGCTGCCTGTTAAAAAGTGAAATTGGATTGATTACTGACTGGAGTCGTAAGTACACTGATAAAAATGGATTATACGAACTGGATAATAGAATTAAAGAATAATGCACCGTATAGAAAAGTATATTATCGCGTATAATCTATAATATTTTTCTAATATATGAAGATGTTACCAAGTATAATCTCTAGATGTTAAATTCTTATAATCTGCAGGCATTAAATTGTAACATCTCAGATTTTAAAATATCCAGGCGTCTGTGTAGTCTCAGATGGTACGTCGCATCGTGGCGCGTGTCATATGCATCCGTTCGCGTTGAAACAAGTAATAATTAAGTTATAAAATGATTATTAGTGCTAAATCACACGTGATTTAGAATTTTGAAAATGGGTAAGTTTATATTTATTGTCCTTACACATTACTGCCACTTGTACCAGTACAGAAACTTAGCCTCCTTTACTTTCGTTTTTGTAGTCTTATGATAGCCACTTTCCTGCTTATTGTGTGTTTAAAAAATTAAAATTTGTTTCCAGTTCTACTTCCGAGCTCGTCTAACAAAATTTTGTATAGGTTTATAAATACGTTTTCAAAAATGATTAAATATATTTGAGGTTATCTAATGGACCAGGATTCTAATATGGATATTAGATTTAAAAATCTTGGATTATAGATTTTATTATCTGAGATTATAAAGTTTAATAATCCAAGATATTATCCTGTAATATCTATTTCTTAATATCTATGGATTGTAGTTCTAATAATCTGGATCTCTGTCCCATAGTTAATAGTCCAAGATTTTATCCGGTAACATATTTTTTATTACCGGGTATAATCCATTTTTCTCAGTGTACTTGTTTATATAAATATTCAGAGTAGCAACAAGACAGTGAATCTTTTAGGTTATGTTTGTTTTGCTTGAATTTATTTTTGGACAGTTTCGATCAGCTGGAGGAAATGGATTTTATAAGTTGGCAACCCTTCTTTCACGCTCTTTCCGAGGCGCAAGTTTCGCTCCCCCAACAGTTCTACGCGTGTGCAGCTAACCTTCCGCTCCTCGGTGTAAACCCGACTAATGAGTGTAACGCATTGTAAAGCAAAGAAAAACAGCAGAATCATTTTTGTTGTAGCTCCTTTGTTATGTTCTCGCGAAATACAATTTTTTTATCAAACTGAGAATACTTCAAATGTAAAACTATAACGTGAATGCCTTCTCTTTCTCCGGTGTCTCATTTTTATTGCAACGCAAAACAACATCGAATCGGTGTACTTTCAAGGACCAGCGTTTTTCTGTGAGAAGAGTATCAAACTAGCACACTCACATTCTAGGGTAAACCCTCCGAAAGGTTACCGCGACTCTCTGCCACTCGACGCTTGAACGAGTTTGCGGCAAACAGGCGCTTCCACAGTTTCCCTGTACCAATCTACAATCTACGTGGAGTGTAAAGTGTACACTGAACATTACACGCACACTTTCTCCATATTCTGTATACTACATTCTACACGAATCACTGCTTCATGGCTTGGGGCTTTTGAGGTGGGTGGGGCAACTTGTTATTTCGGATATTTAACCCACAGATGCAGCTTCCTCGTCTTTAGGGCGGGAAGCTGTAACGTTTGCGAATTCAGTAACATTTGGAGTAAGCAAAACTTGGAGGGTCGGCATCGTCCACCTGTAATGATGCGAATCGTTACGCAAGAGTGGCTCCAATTACGGATCTAGGCGGACTAAAGGGAAGTCAGTATACATCATTTGGAGAGTTATATGATCTCAATTTAAATATTTTACAAATCTTTATTATTATTATACCATCAAGCCATTTCCCTTTCGGGGTAGGCGTGACTCACTAGGTGACGAAGGAAATAATGTGAGGAAGCCGGCATAGATTTTTTAGATTGATCTAGAATTTTCGTGTTATTTATTTAAATAACACGTTCGTTTCGCAACACTGCTGTGAAACCCAGGCTGCTGATCATCCTCTCTAGCGATCAGCCCAAGTGAAGAGCCTCACAAAGTTGTTATGTGAGGTTCCCCACTTGGACCCATTTGTATCCAAGGTCTTTGGCTTCAGGCGCCATTCACTCTACTGTCACTCTGTTTATAAACTATTTGTCGCCACACTTTTCTGTCGTGGCATACTATTCTAGCTTCCTTCAGGTCCATGCATTTTTTCATGCAAGCTCTAGTGTTTCTATGGCGTCTTATGTCTCTTCAAATTAGGGTCTCATTCATACATTCTAACCATTCTTTCCGCGGTCTGCCTCTGGGCACACTGCCATTTACTTTACCTTGATAAACTTGTTTCGTTAGTCGTTCATCCTTCATTCTCTCAACATGCCCGAACCATCTTAACCGATTTCATTCCCGTATGTCAACTACTGTCTCTACTGCACCACATTCTTTGAGGATTATCTCGTTACTCACTTTTTCCATCAGTGTTTTCTCGCATATTATGCGCAGGGATTTCATGCCAATCGCGTTAATTTTACTCTTATCCTTTTCTTGATAAGTCCATGTCGATACAAATATAGAAATAATAATAGATTTAATGCTTTCACGATGATTCAATATAATAAATTTAAATTTAAAGCTTTTTCGGGTTTCAATCATGTGCGTAACTATGAATCTTGCCGACTTAATTAAGAATTATGTATTGCCATTTTAGCTTTATTTGATATATTTTTACTTCTGACAATGGACCCTGCTCTACCGATAACCTTCTTGCCCTCGTTTATGCGCCTATCTAACTCCTCATCTATCTTTCCGTCACTAGTGAATAGGCTATCCAGATATACGTACTTGTCAACTTATTCTAATCTCTCATTATCTAGGACAATGTTGCACATTGTTTTCTCACTTTTTCCTTCAAACACCATGATTTTTATTCTATTTACGTTAATGTTGAGGCCCATGCTCTTCATGCTTGTATTCAGTTTGTTCAACATTCTTTTCAAGTCTTCGATTTATTCTGCCATAACAACCTTATCATATGCGAACGCTAACTCGCGTACCCTTACTGTTTCGAGATCTACACCTTCTTCGTCGAAGAGGGCCATCCTTAGACACTTGTCCATGAATATAATGAATAGCCATGATATTAATAATCAATATAAATAACAATAATTGTGTCAGATTAATAAGAGGGTTTAACAAAAAGTTGACCATTTTAGACAATAGGATTTTCAAAAATAAAAAAATTTGCAAAAAACACTTTTATGTTAAAAAAAAATCAAACACATTAAAGTCAGACAGTTCTTTGTGTCTCTTGTAATATTTGTGTTTTTGGAGCTAACGCCTCGGGACCCTCCAAATGTAATTGTAATAATTATGCATTTTACATGTTGCTAAAGGTCGCGTTACAAGGCATACAGCTATGATAAAACAAAAAAATCCAAAGTGTTTAAAAAGTATATGCAGAACAGATAATATAAATAAACAGATAAAATAGTATATAATGCAACATGTGCGTGAAATGCGGTTTTACACACGCGATCACCACAAGTGGGTAAATCGTATGCACATGTTGCATACGATATTTTTCGACACAGTGTGCGTTAAAATGCGTTTTTACACACCCATACGAGTGCGTAAAACGTTTATATGAGTGCGTAAAAATAAGCCGTTTTACGCACACATATGGATGTGTAAAATCGCATTTTACGCACACTGTGTCAAAAAAAAAAGATGAAACGAATTTGCATTAGAAAATGTATGGACGTAAAAAAGCTAAAGTTGTATGTCAGCAAGGGAAAGTTTGGAGAACAATAGTTTATAAGAAATTTGTGATGAAGAGTGTCATTAAAGTGAGAGGCGTTTGAAACGAAAGACCTTGGTTACTAATGGGCCCGTATGGAGAGCTTTACTTGGTGGACGTGATTAGAGTAAAGAGTAAAGATCTTACTATTTGATTATTATCAATAAATTTGCGTATTTTTGTGTGATCTATGACACATGATGACTCTGTGAAGCTCTTGGTCTGGGGTGATTGCTAGAGAGATTCATCAGCGACCGGGGTATGAGCAATGTACAGATTTTGATTAAAAAAAAGGTACATGGTGTGTTAAAAATGCCAGATTTAAAATGCAGGACATTTACCTGTAATTGCACATAAAAACTTTTTTATATCTCAAGAACGGTGAGTGTTAGAATCAATATCACCTATTGTTTCTTTGAAATAGTTTATCATTCTGCAAAATATTACTGCATACGTAAAAACCTGATTTTTTGTTTTATTTCTTCCAAATATCTTCGGAACATTTTATTTTGAAATTCTATTATTACACCATAAAGCCATTTCCCTTTTAGGGTAAGCGTGACTCTCTCGGTTGGAAAATAGTTTGCTTATAGAAAAAAGTAAATGGCTTTTACCATTTAGCATGCATCATTTGAACTCTGAACGAATTTTTTGTGTTATTTTGTGAATATTAGAACGTAAAATAGCCGCTTTTACGAATTTATTTGCACAAGTTACAATTTGAAATAGTAAAATATATTCAATGCCAGGAAATAGGTGTGTTGAGAGTTCAAATGATCATGTTAAATGATAAATTTAGCCATTTATTTAAAAATGAACAATTGCCCTCTAATTTAAGGGTGTTGAAACCATTACACAACTCAAAATTGAATTGCATCAATTTAATCCACAAACGCTAGAATTACATCTTGTTTAGATAATTAGGGCCTATTCCCGTTTGGAATCAAATAGTGCGACTATTTGATTCATTGCATCTTTCTTTGTTATTAATAATTATTAATATTATCAGGATAATCATAGTTGACCAGATTGCAAAATATAAATAAAATGTTTACCCTCGAAACCTGTAATTCTTCCGAATGCCTCAGTAAACCAGGCACTTGGATGACACACTGAAAACATGGTCAGTTGGGTCCGCTGTTCAGTTTGTAATATATGGTCCTGGCATTTTATTAGATCATACTGCTGTTCTGTTAGTCGGCACAACAATTTCATTATTTACAGTGATCAAATAATCATTCAGAGGCAGGTAAAGATTTCGTCCCAAATTCTTCTGAATGCCGGCAGTCGGCCGACTGCCTAGAACTTCTAAATGCCTACGACATATATATCTATTCATACGTAACTTGTGAATATGCAGAAACTTGCACAGCTAATTAACTTGAATTAACTAGTCTCCTGACGCATAAACGTACATGTATTTACGAGAAATACGCACTGACTGGGTTTTATACGACCTTGTTTAAAATCTAAACTCTAAAGTTCTGAAGTTTCCTGCCAAGCTTGATGAAGGATGGCTGGGAAAGTAAATCACGAAGAAGGTTAGGAAAATCGTCCAGCGAAATAACTCCTGTATGCTGAGGTGGGAATGCTTGGGGTTTAGAAATGATTTATTGAATTTATTCCTCTACAAAAGTCACTTGGAAGAAGTCGAATGCTTTTATAATTGCTGGAAATTGACAAGGTCTTCGGTAATTTTAACTTCCCTCTTTGAACCCAATTTTTCAAGTTTCACACAATTCGGAATCTTTAAAATTTCAACTAATTATGATAAATTTCAATCCCTCGTATTATCTATCGATAAAAAGTGGTGTAACGAAATTTATTGAAAATCTCGCACACATTGTTGTTCAAAACCTGATTCGTCTTTGAATGACTGAATATTGCTTTATTTATTACATTTGAAATTTAAAAATGAAATCCGCTGTTAACTTTCAATTTGTTTACAACTGTCAATTTGTGGTGGCGAAATATATCATTCATCTTGCGATTGCAGATCCTAAATCATCTAATATGGTAAGAAAATAGAACTTAATTTCATTGAATGAAAAAAATTATTCATTGCCGTTAATTCCTAATAATCAAAGGGCTTGATCATTCAAATTTTGAGTGTACATCAGATATTCAGATTTGAAATATTTCGAAATATTTCAAGTGATTTCAACAGATGTCAAGGGATTTTTAAGGGAATTTAGACCAATTTATGAGATTACAAAACATGTTACGGGATTTCAAGGCATTTAGAAAGATTTCAAGCGACTTAAGATACTTTTTTGGAATTGAAAAGTATTTTAAAAGATTGTATGGATTTTCGAAGTATTTCAAAATATTTCAAGAGATTTCACAGCAATTTCAAAAGGATTATCTATAACTTCAATATATTTCAGATTTTCTAAGGATTTCAAGTGATTCAAGAATATTTCAAGGGATTTTCGAGAATCTTTTGAGATTTAATGGCCTTTGAAAGGATTTCTAATGATTTCACCGGATTTTTGATGGAGTTCAACTAACTTTAGAAGGCTTTAAGAGATTCAGAGATATTTTAACAATTTTGTTAAAGTTTTCAATGAGTTTCAAAATATTTTACGGAATATTACAAAACATCTAAAGGTTTCAAGTGGTTTCAATAAATGTTAAGGGATTTCAAGAGGTTTCTAGAGACTCTAAAGTATTTTTAAATATTTTAAGGATTGTCGAAGTATTTCAAATTATTTCAAGGGATTTCACGAGATTTCAAGTTATTTCTAAAGATTTTAAGGAGTTTCATAGGATTGTTTTTGATTTCAACTAATTGCAGAAGACTCAATAAATTTTGAAAAATTGGAACGATTTTTCAAGTTTTCAATGGGCTTCAAATTATTTTACGGAGTATTACAAAACTTCTAAAGATTTAAAAATTTTCAACGGATTCTTCATGATTTCATGTTATTTCTATAGATCTCAAAGATTTTGCAGGATTCAAAGTATTTCTAGGGATTGCAAAATATTTTAAAAGGTTCCAACTGGACTGTAATGATTTCAAGTAATTTCAACAGGTTTATTAAATTATGAGGCACCTCAAATGATTTCAAGGGATTTCGGCCAAATGTGTGGAACTCTACGGGCTTTTAAAAACTTGCAATTGATTATGAAAGATTTTTAAAATTTTGAAGTTTTTGAAAGTGTTTGAAAGTGTTTTAAGGGATTTTATGGGGTTTCAGAGAAATTAATCAGATTTCACGAGCTTTCGAAATATTTTAAGGGATTCTGACAAGTTTTGAAAGGTTTCAAAAGGTTTCAAAAGATTCTAAGAGTGGTCAGAACCTTATTTAATACTGAAGCATAAATATTTTAAGATGAAGAAATATTTATTTGTATTGTTTTTATAAGGTTTGTGGCTAGTGAACCGTCAGTTGCCATTTTCTGATATATTGCCATATTTTAAGTATTAGAACTTATAAGTAAAGTGCTTCATTAATTGGAAATACGTATTTTTGACTAATTTAGCCCTTTTCAGTGCAATACAGCTTAGTACTTAAAATAGGGAAACTTAAACTAGGGACTTGAGTGTCTCCATAAATATTATTATTATTATTATTATTATACCATTAAGCCATTTCCCTTTCAGGGTAGGCGTAACTTGCTCGGTGAGGAAAAGAGTAATGTGAGGTAGGGGGTATAGATTTTTTAGATTGATCTAGAATTCTCGTGTTATTTATTTAAATGACACGCTCGTTCCGCAACACTGCTCCGACCCAGGTTGCTGAACAATCTCTCTAGCGATCACCCCAAGTGAAGAGCCTCACAAAATTGTTATGTTTCGTTCCCCACTTGGGCCCACTAGTATTCGAAGTCTTTGTTACAGGCGTCATCCACTCTATTCTCACTCTGTTTACAAATTATTTGTCGCCACACTTTTCTGTCCTGGCATACTGATCCAGCTTCCTTCATGTCCATGCATTTTTTCATGCAAGCTCTCGAGTTTCTATGGCTTCTTATGTCTCTTCGGATTAATGTCTCATTCACAGATTCTAACCATTCTTTCGGCGGTCTACCTCTGGGCATTCTGCCATTTACTTTACCTTTATACACTTGTTTGGTCAGTCGTTCATCTTTCATTCTTTCAAGATGACCAAACCATCTTAACTGATTTCTTTCCCATGTGTCAACTATTGTCTCTTTTGCACCACATTCTTTGAGGATTGTCTCGTTTCGGACTTTGTCCATCAGTGTTTTCCCGCATATTATGCGCAGAGGTTTCATGCCGATCGCGTTAATTTTACTTCTGTCATTTTCTTGACAGGTCCATGTCTCGCTACCGTATAGTACAGTCGGTACGAATATAGAATTATGTATGGCCATTTTAGCTTTTTTTGATATGTTTTTATTTGTGAATAGGCTACCCAGATGTACGTACTTGTCAACTTGTTCTAATCTCTCATCATTTAGGACCATTTTGCACATTGTTTTTTCACTTTTTCCTTCCAACACCATGATTTTTGTTTTATTGACGGTAATTTTGAGGCCCATGTTCTTCATGCTTGTATTAAGTTTATTCAACAGTCTTTGCAAGTTCTCGATTGCTTCTACCATAACAATCTTGTCATCGGCGAAAGATAACCCACTTACCTTCACTTTTTCGAGATCTACACCTTCTTCGTCGAAGAGAACCATTCTTAGAGACTTATCCATAAATATCATAACTAGTCATAAGGACATAACGCATCCTTGTTTCACGCTTTGCATAATATCGAACCACTAATTCAGTTTCAGACAAAATCTTTAAAATCCGAAACCAGAATAGACCAGACTGCCATAAATATATTCATCATTCAAGATTCAGTCAACTGGGCTGAATCTAATTAAAGCATTGCAGGTATTCATCAGGCATGCTACAAACCTCACCCCCAATATTTCTACCCTTTACACCTGTATACTCCAAGTTTTACTTGTATTAGTAAAATCACAAATGAACGGATTCAATGGTGTCAATTACTAGCTAATTGCTCTCAGTCCTTGCCCATATCGTTCCCCGTCTATTCAATAGTACAGGTCTGACTTTGGCCGTGACGAAAATCCCAATATATCACGCGCCCATTCGGTGCGGACACGAAACTACTTCACTCGACAGTCAACGTAAAAATATTCCAGGAAATTAATCGTCTCCGACTGCTAAAACCACACCCGAGTGATTTTTCCCAACGCCTTTATTTTCGCGAAGAGTCAATTTACCATCCCCTGGTTTATTTTAATATTTTGAACCATTTTAAGCACCCTATAAGTACACCTTGAAAAAATGGATATTAAGACTTAGGCCTTAGCGATGATGAGAGAATTAGACTAGAAAATGATTATAGGATAGAAGCAAGCTTGGGGAAGTCCTAAAAGAGTGCGGAGTCAATGGATGGCTCCTGTAAGCAATTAAAACAACATATGCAGGTAGCAAAGCTATAATGAGTAAATGGGAAACTGAGTGATTGGTTCGATATTAGGCAAAATGTTAGACAAGAATGCGTTATGTCTAAGAATGGACCTCCTCGACAAATAAGGTGTGGATCTACGGAGAGTGAAATTCAGTGGGTTAGCGTTTGCAGATGATAAGGTTGTTATAGCAAAGTCAATCGAAGGCTTGCAGAGAATGTTGAGCAGACTGAATACTAGCATGAAGGACATGGGCCTTAAAATTAACGTTAATAAAACTAAAATTATGGTTTTTAAAGGGAAGAGTGAGAAAACAATATGCAACATTACCCTAGACGACGAAAGGATAGAACGATGAGTTGATAATTACGTGTATCTTGGAACTTTATTTACTACTGACGGAAAGATCGATGGAAAGATACCGAGGCGTATAAACGAGAGTAGGAAGGTTATCGGCAGTGTAAGAGCCATTGCCGGAAATAAAAATGTACCAAATGAAGTTAAAATTGCAATGTATAATTCGGTACTTGCACCCAGTGTGCTATACTGTAGCAAGACTTGGACGTAGCAAGAAAAGGATAAAAGTAACATTAACGAGGTTGGCATGCAATAGTTGCGCAATGTGTGCGGTAAAACGCTAATGGACAAAGTCAGTAATAACAGAATCCTCAAGGAATGTGTTGTAGAGGAGATACTGTTTAAGAAGTGTGGAGTATATCGAGGTGAAGTAAATGGTAGCTTACCCAGAGGCAGCCGGAGGAAAGAATGGTTGGAATGTGTGAATGAGACCGTAATTCGAAAAGATATAAAAAGCCATAGAAACACAAGAGCTTGCATGAGGAAATGCATGGACTTTAAGGAAGCTAAAGAGGTATGTCAGAACAGAAAAGTGTGGTGATAAATAGTTGATGAGAACTGCATGATAAAGAGTGTTGGTGGAGTGAGAGACGCCTAAAACGAAAGACCTTGGATACTAATACGCCTGAGTGGAGAGCTTTACATAATCACTTTGTGAAGCTCTTCGCCTGGGGTGCTTGCTAGAGGTCGCAGGGATGTTGCGGAACCAACGTATTATTTAGATAAACAAGACGGGACCGCTAGATTAATCCAAAAAACTATACCACCCCCCTTTTTTACCTTCTCGTACAATTCCCTTTCTCACTTTCTCATATAAAGTCCCTGATCTCCGGCTAGAACCGAGTGAGTCACGCTAACGACGAAAGGGGTTTTTAGTTTTAAAACGGGCGGAAAGCCCATGGAGAGCTCCCCTGGCGTATAATAAGACTATTTGGAGATTTTAATATTTGCAGGAAATATATATATTAAGGTATAATATCTAGATATTAAAATTTATTATACAGATATTAAAACTCTAAATAAGAAAATATTCAGCTTCAATATCTAAATATCTTTCACATAGTTAAATATCCAGTCAATAAGTCTTATTATCCATTTGTCTCCGAGTATCTCTAAAAAAATCGTGCATTTTTAACTTTGAGAATGTTTTCATTGCTTTTAATTCTTTTGTTTTAATTTGGAATGGGGTAAAATTCCAGCATTGATAATTCGCAAAGAATGATCATTTCATAAAAACAGGATTCAAAGTGAATTCTATTAATTTCAAGAGACATCGATTGAATTCATAGGACTTTATGCAAATTCAAGCTGATTCTATAGTCAGCAGCAATACAAGCGCATTTAGATGGATTCAGACGAATTCAAGAGAGTGTTTAGTTAAGTTAAATTATAGTTAAGTTAAAGTTAAATTGAAGAAAAATTAATGGATTTGAGGAAATTAGGCAAATTCAATTGACTTGCAGTGAATTTAGGCAAAGAATATTTCAGGAAATTTAAGCAAATGTTAGGGAATTCGAGGAAATATAAGGAAATTCAAGGGAATTTAAGAGAATTTGGGCAAATTCAAGGGCATTCGACCGAATTTAAGAAAATATGAACGAACACAAGAAAATTCAAACGAATTCTAGAGAATTGAAGCAAATTCAAGAAATTTCTAGAAAATTCAAGCGGATTATAGACAACTTAAATTAATTGTAAATAATTTCGGATCATTTGATGAAATTTACAGGAATGCAAGCAGATTAAATGGAATTTAAACAAATGTGGGCGAATTATAGCGGTTTTAAGGGAATTTAGGCTAATTTGAGAGAATTTAGGCAAATTCAAGGAAATTTAAGAGAACTTAAGGAAATTCATGCAAATTCAAAGATATTTAATCAAATTTGGGCGGATTTAAGCGAATTCAAGAAAATATAAGCAAATTTAAGGAAATGCAAGCGTAATTCAAGATAATTCAATCAAAAACAATAGTATTATGGCGAATTCGAGAGAGTTTATGGAAATTAAAACAATTTTACGTGAATTTAGACAAATCCAAGAAAATTTGAGGGAATTCAAGAGAATTGAAGCAAATTGTAGCAATTTGAAGCACATTCAAGGAAACTTACGTAGATTTAAAGGAATTCAAGCAAATTTAAAGGCATTTAATCGAATTTGAGGTGAATTTAACGAATTTGAGGAAATTCAAACGAGCTCAAGAGAATTTGAGCAAATTCAAGGAAATTTAACGGAATTCGAGCGAATTCAAAAAATTCAAACGGAAATAATAGTATTTAAGCGAATGCAAGGAAGATTATATGAATGTATGCACATTATTGCAATTTTTAGAGAATACGAGCAAATTTAAGAGAATTTAGTGAAATTCAAGCGAATTTAAGGAAATTTACGCGAGCTAAAGAGAATTTAAGCAAATTTATGGGAACGTACACAGGTTGAAGGAAATTCAAGCAAATTCAAAGGTATTCAACGGGATTTGTGTGGACTTGAACAAATTCATGGAAATTCCAATGAATTCAAGAGAATTAAGGCTAATTCAAGAGAGAAGAGAACTCAGGAGAATTAAAGGGAATTCAGGCAAATTAAATTGTATTCAAGCGAATTCAAAGAGACTTACACAGATTTAAAGGAATTCAAGCAAATTTAAACGTATTCAATCCGTTTTAAGGGGATTTAAGTAAATTGAGGGGTTTTAGTAAATTCAAGGGTACTCACAGACTCAAGAGAATTCAAGCAAATTCAAAGGTATTCCACTGAAATTGAGGGGATGTAAGAGAATTAATGGAAATTCAATTGAACTTGAAAGAATTTAAGCTATTTTACGCAAGTAGAAGAGAATTGAAGAGAATTTAAGGGTGTTCAGGGAAATTCCATAGTATGTAAGCGAATTTAGGAGAATCTAAAAGAATTCAAGTCAAATTAACAAAATTTCAGAGAATGCCAAATTGTCGGAACATTCTTTGGCACATTCATCTCGACATTTTTCGGGAAAGGTATTAAGACGAATTTAAAAGAATTTGCGTGAATTCAAGGAAACTTAAATGAGCTCCTCAATTCAAGCGAATTCAATAAAATTTTGACAAAAAATACGGGATTTTGATCGAATTCAAGTGGATTCAAGTAAACTTCAAGAAAATTCCAACGAATTCAATCGAATTTAAGCCATTTTAAGTAAATTCGAGTGAAGTTACGGAAATGCAAGCAAATTTAAGAGAATTCACGATTTATCTTATGAACGATCAATTTGCCGGCGTTAAGAATCTAAGAAAATGAACACTATTTGATTACTAAGAGGCAGAGGATTGTTTTCGAAATACCCGGCTTTTCGATCACTATACCAAACATTTGATACGCGTAGATAAATAAAATTATCAAAAATATATGATTATAACAAAGATTAATAAAAAGGTAATATTTAGGTGAGCCTATGTTTAAAAAAAGCAGTGCCTAATTTCACCGAAATTCGGTGAGCGTAGAATAAATATTTTGGGTAAGCCCAGGGAAGCGGAAAAGGGCGGCTAGGTTCACGAAAATTCGGTGAGCGTAGACCAAATATGTTCAGTGTGCCTAGACATTTTGTTGATAGAAAACCTTTTTTACTCATTTTCATTTTTTTGCGATCATCTAGAGAACCATTCAAGCTATCGACAAAATAGGGTTTTCGCTGAATTCAGCGATTAAAAATGCATTGCATTCATGCATCCTTTTTGAAAGGAAAATATACGTTCCCTTATATATCTATTTGTGATTTGAGAATAATCGACTAAAAGAAAGCAAAAACCTGACTTGAAGGCAAAGAATGGAGGTCGGATTTGAGTTCTGTACAAAAAACTAGTAGGGAAACAAAACTTCCCACTTCATGGCCACGTAGTCCACATTTTGTTCACCTGTGTAATGTGTGATAATAATTTTGAAAAATACCATTTCAAACTTTTGAACTTCATATATACTTGGAAACTTTAAATGTAAAGATGTTCTACGCTTTCACAGTTTGAAATCTTCCAATTTATTTTCAAGTTTTATTTGAATTTCGATGTTATTAGGGTTCCTTTATTGAATGCAAATGTACCTCAATAAATCTGCAGTAAAATTTAATTTCTAATTAACCAAAAGTCCCTGAGTATGAAAAGTCGAGAAAAACAAACAATTTGCTTGACTGTCGAACGAATCCACTATCATACAAATAAGTGTTTGCTCACAAGAGAAAAAAATAAAGACAGATCCGAAGTTAACTGAAAAACCGAAAATTTCTGAACCGTGCTTGCTCTGTTCAAAGAGATTTTTTTGGTGAAGCTCGCTTAATGGAATTGACTCCTGTCTGCTAAAATAGTATTTTTTTTCTTTTTCTAGCGAGCAGTGAACCCACAAAGAGCATTATTGACAGGACTGAAAGAGGGTGATATCGATCCAAACATTAACACGAACGCAGACTGATAACAAACAATTATTAAAATGAAATCCAAACAACCCTCTTTTCCTATATGAAAGAAATATCATAAAAAATTAAAAGGTAATAAAATTTTTATCTAATAAAAAGGTTATAATAATTGTGTCGGATAAAATTATAACACAATATCAAGCTGTAGAGATATTTATACTCATTTATTTCGCCAGCAGTAAAATTTTTTTATCCGATCATGGTGGTTTGATTGAAAAATAAATCCTGTTCCAGACTCAGGGAATCGAGAATAATCGTAATACAAATTCCGTCCAAACTTATTTTGTGAACGATTTAAAACGAGGAATATATCCCTATCAGTATTTGTTCACTTTTTCGAGTTATATTTGTGTCTACATTTAGAGATTTCAATTTTAGTGCAAGGTATAGCTAACATTTTATGATCGAAAAATAAATTTTCATTCCGAGCCTCTCTTTGATTTCTTACAGTGAGTATTTTCTCTGAAAATATTTGAATAATACTAAAAGTATATAAATAAACTTAGATCCTTTTGATAACATTATTTTATAATGAAACAGCGACCATTTTATGGAAAATCCATAATTAGTTATATTTAGAAAAGGTTAAAATGAATAAAAAGTTTTTTGCTGAGAAATGCAAAATTAAAGCAGGGGATGTTAAAGTCTTCACAAAGTTTCAAGCCTGTATCAGCGGATGTTGAATATTCTGGACACAGCGCTAAAGACTTGTCAGACTTATAACTACGACCGCTTTAATCTTACATTCGTAAGACCACTCGAGAATTTGTAATCCCCTCTAATATGCTTCAAATTTGTATACAGTGTTAAAAAATTTTCAAAATCATGAGAACGTAAATTTTCAAACTAAAGTTAAATTTTGATAATGCCATTAAAGACTGTCCCTAATTTTTATTTTATCGAAATTCATTTGACCGATTCCGAATATCCGTTTCACCTCATTTTTATTTTCCCGAATTATCATTTGTTCTACTTTTTATTTTTCCGAATTACTATTTTTCATAATTTTCATTTTTTTAATAACCACATAACCCACAATTCATTTACACAAAATGAATCTGTCAAAATCCCAAATTCACTGAAACCACATGCAATCGAACTCAAACTGAAAATCATGACATTTATAAAATTATTATTACACCAAACAGTAATCTCAAACCCCGAAAATTAGGCCAAATGAGAATTCGTCAAAATAAAGAATTCATTAAACAATAATTTGGGGAACTAGAAGTTAGGGTAAGTTGCTATTCCGTGAAAAGAATTTTGGTAAAATAAAAATTAGACAAAGTAGAATTTGGGGAATATTTATACACATCAAACATAATAAGATAAACCAAAACTTGTAGCTTCAGAAGACTTTTATACAAGAACTCTTAGGTCTTAAGTAACATAATAAGCAACGTCATTGGACTTAATTTTGCAGTATTTAAGATACGAATATTACTGGTAATCAAGAATAAGTTCGTGTAATTATAAAACACAAATTGCGAGCTGTACATTTCGAGTATTTTCATTAATACTGGATGTAAGTTCGTGTACCGAATAAACATCTCAAGTTAAATCCTTCCCAGTGAAATTATTTTGCTTTCAAAATTTTGCATTTAGTCCATTTAAATTTCAAATAGAATTAAATTACATTTTTATTTGCAAAATTTGAGAGTTCATTCATCCAAGGAGTTTTTGAATCAATTTAAGAATTGCTTAGCCAGAATCATGATGAACCAAACAGAAATACTTTAAATTGTTTCCTACAATATCTCTGCTATTTAAAAAAAATATGATCCTGAAATTTTATTGCCAAATATAAGGGACAAACTTAAATATAAATTTGAAATAATTATACTAGAATTAAATATGATAATCAAAGAACAAACTTCAATAATTTCCAAAGTAAAAATAAACTTTATGAATTTGTTGGTAACGATGAAATTCATGTTTTTTAGACCTATCATTTTTAATTATTTTTGAATAAAAAAATAGGCATTATTCAAGGCAACATTGAAATTTTTCTTAGACTTTTTTTGACTTTCAAAAGTTGCAATTTGCACACAAAAATCAGAAATACTAAGAATTTGAACAAGTGTAAAATCTGGAATTTCCTTAACTTTTCTAAAAAATTCTGGAGTTTTATAAAAACTTTGGAATATTCTGGATTGCTTAATAATGTTATGGGCCCTGGGATATTCTATAATATTTTTCAATGGTTTAGAAGAATCGCCAATATTCTGGAAAACATTAGAATAAGTTAGAATGATCAGGAAGATCTAGATTATTTTGCAATTATGAAAGGTTCTGGACATCTCTGGAAAAATGCTTTAAGAAGTACTTTTTTAAGCAAAAATTCCGAAAAAATAAAACAAAAAACATTTTCTAAACCACTTTGATTCTTTAGACCTGCCCAAATTAGTCCTAAACCTTTACAATAATGTACTTTAAGTAAATGAATAATTGAGACACAAAAATTAGTGCAAAAAATCAATAGCCTAGGTCGAACAGCTTTCCCACATTATAGACTACATCCTAGTAAATATATTTAATGAAACGTGATAATAATTGCAGCAGCGAAAGCTAAACTATTGTTTTTTAAATTAAATAAATAAAAATATGTGTTTCAAATGATTTTCTTAATGATTTATATACTATTTTTATTTATAATACCAGGGAAAGCTAAACGGTGATAATTCTATTACCGTTTCCATTATAGATTATTACATGCGCATGTACCCAGACATAAAATTATATATAGGTGGTACATAGTGGAAAAAATTATACATAATATTTCCCACTATGTATAATTTTTTCGCCTGGGTAGCGCCATCTATTTTTTCACACACTGATTATTAAATTATAATTTACTTAATCGGTTGTAAATTGTTCCTTTAGAAAGCTTTTTTGCTTTTCCTGTAACATTAGGTTGAATAAACTTAGCACCGTTTAGATTTCCCCACTTAAATTATTACATGATTTAGAACTTAAATGCACTCACATTTCAAAAACCAAAATTGAAATCTATTTGAAAATTCCCCATACTACCGGATGCACAGTTATTTCCAATATAGTCCAATGTAAACCAGTTTCGAATCAGGTGAAAAATACTAAATGTTGCTACCGCTTTCTTATTCTGCTCAGTAGCATATCACACAAAAACCCAAGGTATCGAAATGTTGCAAGCAGTTGACAACTATATTATGTAACAAATGAAAACTGCCCATTGTACAACGTTTTGATGCGACTTTTTAGCTCAATTTGATACTTGGGTATTTTGTTTCATATTACGCAGAAACTTTTCAATTTTAAATTACAAATTCTATGATTGTGAAATTCTATTTTTTCTTAAATTTAATCAGTTCGATTCTAGTCTATTATAATTTTCAAAGCATTCAAATTTCTTTCACTTCTGACTCTTCAAAATCGATTCTTCCAATATAGAATTCTCAAAGCTTCCTTTGATATATTTTTAAAATACATTCCAATTAGAATGCTTTTCAATTTCGCCAACAAGTTATTATAATAATAATCCTTTTACTGCCCCCTGTTTGAACCCAGCCTTTGAGGGAAAGTCCCCTTGAATTTTAATCACAAGTTTGCCTAAGATCAAGATTTCGTTCGCATTTCACTCGTGTAAATAGAGAAAGGGGCTTTTGATGTTTGAAAGCTCTTTAGAAAAGCCTAATTCAAGAGTATTTCTTTGTGCAGTTAAATTTCAGTCGCCCCAAGCATAATATAACTCAGTTTGTGACTTATTCGATTGAAGGTCGAGGAAATAAGCTCGCTCATTTCTGCACCGGAGAATGACACAATTTGACTGGAGCATCCGGTACCAAGTCCATAAAAGCTTTCCTCATATTGCTCCTCGTCTCGCCGAAAAGCCCCAGTTGACGGTAAAGCTATTACCGTTATTACCGTTAGTATTATTAGTATTATTGTTAACATTAATAGAAGAATATGACGACCTTCATTGGATATGGGTTCCAAGGATCAAACCGTTTTCGAATCCCGAGGTGCTACTCATTGCTGTGTAGTAGACGACGTGTCCGAGTAGCATGTCGCTATGGCAACGAGCCCTCGACGAGTTCTCATTGGTTCTCAACCTCGGGCACTAGTAAAGTACTTTACGAGTTTTCTCACTTGGGAGTATAAGGGCAACGCTTTCCGTTCCAGTTACACATTTGATAATGATCTAGAAAAAATAGTTTTTCTGTCTGAAAAGAAAACGAGAAGCACTTCAAAAAATATTCTACAATTTCCAATCAATATCTCTGACCCAAAATTAAGAAGGTTATACAAAGGGTACATAACTCTTCCAATCAGTGAACAAACTTGGTCGAAATCACCTTGCAATTACGTGAAATCAGGTGTAATCAGTTACAGTCATTCTTCAATCACTTGGAAAAATTGTAAAATCAAGTAGAATCTCCTGCAATCATATTTAAGTCACCTGCAATCACTGGTTCATACTTGAAATCACGTGTATTCACCTACAAACACCCCAAAAATTACCTAAAATCACCTACGATAACTTACATTCATACACGGAGAAAACGTTTGGGGTAACTTTGACTATATTATATGGATTTGACGGGATGAGTAACAAGTCAGGTACGATTTACCTTACGTCGGTAGAGTTGCTTTAAAAATGGTGCATTTAAATCCAAAAATGTTGTCTCTTTTGGCGTGTCTCATTCCATTTACGAGATACATTACCCGTGTAGAAATGGAAACAGGGATCTGTCCGGGACCCGGCCGGGCGCTGGTCGGGGATACTGACCGGGATCCGGCTGAAAACGTCACGGTAAAAAGGTCGATTCCGACTTAAATCCCGGCCGGGTAATCTGGCCACAGAGCGGTTAAAAAATGTTGCTTCAGACAAGAAATTGGTAACTTGATTTGCCTTTTAAGGCTCATCGTAAAGAATACGGTGAACTTCAAAAGCCAAAGAAATTTAACAAATTCTTTCTAGGAAATTGGAGTAGAGTGTCAATCATTTATGCTAGAATGTCCTAGCAATTGTTTTATTTTTGAAACCACGTTGGGATTGCTATAGGCCGCTTTGACCGGCGCAAATGTCTTGAGGCCGGCTGCCGGCGGAACCGCGTAAAAGCCGCCGGAACTCACGAAATGGGTGTACGAAAGTACAAATTTAAATATTGGTAAAACATAGGTTTAACTTTGACTTTGTTTTTAAAATTGTATCAACAAATTAAAAAAATAAAGTTAAACGTAAGCTATTTATATCATAACATGATACTTTAAAAAATTGTTTCGAAAGCGATTTTTGCAATACCCCCCCCCCCCCCCCAACGGTCAAACGAGCTGCCAGCTGATGTCCACGAGAAAGGTGGCAACCCTGAACCACGTGGTTATTTGAGGTTAGGAAGAAAGGAAAAAATGAATATACAACACTATACTTCAATTGAAAATAATAATTATCCGCGCACTAATTAGGGTTTTCAAACTTATTACTGAAATTAGTTTGATTTTAATTAAGGATCACGATTTCATTTGAGAATTTCGAGGAAACGCCGCGACGTGAGCGCAATGTGCATTCTCGTTCAAGGTGAAAAACTGAAACTTATTAAGTTTCTACGCAGACGCCAGATGCAGCCGCCAGACATGGCGATTTTGTAAGTGTAAAGACAACAAATTGTCTGAAGTTTGAGAAAATTATAAACATTGTAACAATTCTGCTGTTGCGCATCACAGAACCGATAACAGTTTTATTGAATAAGTTAAAATATTGGAAACAATGAAAGGTTTTTTTAAAGAATTTAATGAAGCTAATTTTTTTTACTGATCTAATAAATCTTTAAATTATACTTTTCAAACAATAATTCATCTAGCATCCGTAAGTACGTCTTTTATAATGTCATGGCTCTTAAAAAATGTGTAATTTTTTTTAAAAAGTATCCTGACCAGTGCCCGGTCGGCTCCCGACCATGAAATCTAACCAGGGTTGGCACAGCCAGTAGCCGGCCGGTTCCCGACAAGGTGATTGAGAAAAATATAGCCCGGTCGACTCCCGACCGGTTCCTGACCATGAAGCCTAACCAGGGGTAGCACGGCCGGGATCCGACCAGAAACCTTGTTGTAGTAGGGCCAACCGGGGCAATTTCTGGCAATTTTAAATACAATTTCAAACAAACGTAAGAAAAATGGTAGATATCTGAAATCTTCGAAACCTGTACATTCTGAATTTATAACTTTCCTAACGGTATTTTCAAAATTGAAAAAATATCATTTGAAATTTGCAATCCCTAGCTCTAAATTAGATCGACTCGAATGGCCATACCCATCGAGTATGGTAAAAATATGCCAACTCCTTGGCATTCCTTCTCCTACTTTTATGGGAATTCATATAGAAAAACACAGTAATAAACGCACGCTTAGTTTTCTCGGACGTAAAATTAGGTTACCATACTCATTGGTAACTACATTCGCTTGAGAATTTCCTTATTTTTCACTCGTCCCATGAAATTCATATAATATGCCAATATAGTAAAAATTACCCCAAACAGCAGTATTTTATCCTGTCCACTAGCATTCTCCACGAGTAGCACATACTATTTTGTCTAGCACCTACGCGAAAAAGACGACTTTTTTCGTCTGAAAATAACAACACGAGGACGAGTCATGGATATACATTGACTCTCCTGCAAGGCGACCATCTGAGTTGTAGACGGCGCCACTTGATGGCTTATTCAATCACACATTCTCGACAGAGCATCAATTTCTCCCACTGTTCCACGAACTTTTTCCCACTTCTCAGGAAACTTTTTCTCACTAGTGGAAAAACATGCTATTTTCCAACGCTCATGTCAACGATTGAGAAATCGCTCATTTTGCCCACTATTTTCAGACGAAAAAAATCGTCTTTTTGCGTAGGTGTTGGACAAAATAACTTTTTTAAAAGGTTAATTATCGATTTTTCGATTTATTTATATAAATTTTGTATAAATTACGTACGAATGGTCTCTTTTATAGGAAACTTATTACTTCAAATATGAAATTCGATATGTGGGTGTCCGCATGAAAAGGCGCCTTATGGCCGCTATGGAGTTACGTATAGAGAGTCATATAACCGGATAAATTCCTGGCAATTAAAACCCAAGACGAACCCTCCAAGTTAAAAAATGAGTCACTGGGGCATTTTTGAAGTTGGAACTTCGAAAAACATCTTTTCGAGAAAAACGCACCTAAAGTTTATGAGTATTATGAGCGCATGTGTTATACTTTTTCTTCGAATATGTAATAAACCCACTTCGGGTTGCTTTCGGGGCATGAATATAGTGCCAATAGATTCAGTAACCTATAAGCGCAGGTTAGAATAACTACATATATTGTTTTCGAAAAAATGTTCAGTAATTATATTACTTGAAATTCATGAAATGTCTATATTGAAAAGTGTCAAAAGTTAGAGAACTAATTTCTTGTTCTTAAAAAAGGGTACTTGGTTTTTTATTTCAAAGGGTTCCTTTTTAAACATTTGTATATATAATTTTTAATTTAATTTTTTTTCTCAGAGTGCTGTTGATTATTTTGGGAGAAAAAAATACTTGTTTATATTGTTAAATTAAACCCCCAACGGGACTGTTTTTACCTATTAGGATAGGCGGGCTTGAAGTTTGAAGAAAATTCTGTAATGTTATAGAATAATCAAGAATTTTCTGGAATATTCTAGAATATTTAAAAAAATTATTTTGAAATTTTTCAATTCTAATTTCCAAATATTCTGAAATGTCCTAGAATAATCTGAAATATTTTTAAAGGTTCCAAATGGATCCCGAATGTTGAAGATTCTTCAGCAGAAGTGAAGTATTCTGAAAATTTCCTAACTCCTAGAGAATATTCTGCAATGTTCTCGAATGATCATAAATAGTCTGAAATTTTATGAATGTTAAGGAATTTTCTGGCTTATTTTTCAGTTCTGAAGGATTCTGGACTTTCCTGAAATATCCTGGAAAGGATCCAGAACATGTTGGAATTATGTGGAACATTCTGCAGTTTTTCAATAGTAATTTTTCAAAATGTTCTAGATTTTTCCCTGACTTAAAAATGTACTATACTTTTATAGTATTTCCCGAAATTCTGTAATTTAGATTAATTAACTTTAGGCAATATCGGGGGAAAGTAGGATAATACCGGCCACTTAAGCTGATTTATTGACAAATTAGTCAGTATCAAAGAAAATAGTAATATAAATCGTTAATAATAATTTTAGTGCTTCTAGTAACAACTCTAAAGCAGTTATTCACAGAATAATTATTCTTTAGCGAGGAAGAAAGTGATTTACGTGAGGAAAAAAAAAGAGTATTTTGGCGACCGAGAAAATGGTAATATTCGGACATTTCATCGTAACTGAATAACGAGAAATGTATATTTTTTTAATTGAAGCTTTAAAATGTTATAAATTGGTATCAAAATACTCACCAAAAATCAAAAACCCACAAAAAGCATTAGAGATTACATTGTTCACAAAAAAGTTTACTCATTAGCTCTTGACAGGAACAAATGAGATCGAACATGAAAATACAAAAATTACAGGTCGCATAGTTGGAGCGCAGTTTTAGAGTAAATTTAGATGTCCAAATCAAAACTGATATAATATTTTTTGTATTATTGCAAATATTTGATAATAAACTTGGTCCATATTTGACAAAATGCACTTGTTTTCAAGAGACGAAATATGTAGATTGGATTTTCTTTTACGCTAATGAGAGATATGACTCTATTCTTAAAATTACGCTTAGGAACAATTTGCGAAAATAACAACAAAACTACACGAAAAGTCATAAAAAGCGTTACCTAGAGGGAGGGGAGATTCAAAATGGTTGGAAACACATTACATAATATATGGACGACTCCTGTTGATCTATCATCGCAGAAAATATATTTTATCCAAAATCATGAGAGGCCGGAGCTCCCCGACTATTCCCTATAACTATTCGGGAAAACCAATATTGCAAAAAATTGAAAGTAATATTTTACTTACATTTTCTGCTATTGTATTTAAACTAAAAATGTCAAAAATGGAAATGTTCTAAATCATTAATACGCTCAAGCGTAAAATGCTGCTCGATAATAATTAAAGACATCTAACTTTGAAGTTATCGATGGACTATCTCATAAAATGAAGCTTCAGCTCTAAAAACTAAGAAGCCTCATTAAGGGATATAATTTATCTCCGAGTTTCTATAGTTTTTAAGTTTAATTGCTCCGGAAAGAGCACTGGTGGAAATATTGCCTCCGGCAAAGAAGAAAAAGTCCTTTGAAATTTCGTCGTCTGCCCATTAACCCAGATAAAGTTTTTGAATTGCTCACGTGAGCATGTGCTTGCTTTTCACTGGTATGATAACGTCGGAAGCTGCATTGATTAGGAAAAGGAGGAGTAACAGAGTTCAAATTTCAATAGAATCGACTAAAGTCTACAAAACTCCATTTCGACATAAGTCATTATTTTATTGAAGTCTGATTACAATTGAAGCTTTCATACATTTATTTTAAATCAAAACAGTTCTCTCAGTTCTAATTCACTTTTTTACTATTCTATTTAAAGATAATCTAAATATATAAATATATTAAACGAATTATAAAAACTTCAATTCACTCTTGAAACTTGACTTTTGAACTTGAAGTCCTTCCAATTTACCATACAAAATTTTTAAAGTTCGTGTAATTCTTTGATATTTTATAAAGATCTTGTTTGGAAATCTAATGAAATTTATAAATCGATGAATATTGAATTTCATCCTCAATGGTGCAGGTGAATGAAATGAGGCAACTTGACTGTAATAACAAAAGGGAAGTAGCTTCCAGAGTTGACTGCCTTCAGGCTACCTGACTCGAGAAAGTATTTGTACGTGAACTCGGAAAATCGTTTTCCATTGAAATAATAGAAAACCATAATGAAATTGGCTTTAAATTCTTCGGTAATCTCAATTCTCTATATAATAAAAAATTTGAATTTGCAAAATGAACCAATATATTTGTCAGTATACTTTTTAAATGTGAAGATGGAATGTATAAGCTTTACAATTCTGTAATTTTCCTCAATTTTCTTGAATGGTTTCTAGAAAATAATTCCAGATTTCGGTTTGGAAAGCTAGAATGCTTTTTCTCTCTCAGACTAATCAGACTGATACTTACTTGATTCTTACGTGGGGCTTTGGACAGAGCGTACATAACATACGAGGTCTATCCGGAAAGTATCCGACCTAGTGGTGTACCAGAATTAGAAGTTAATTCTGGTCAACGTCGATGATATCCCCTTCAAAGTACTCTCCTTTGGAAGCCACAAACTTCTTCCAGTGATCCTATCACTTTTGGAAGCACTCCTTAAAGTCACCTTTCGGAATAGCTAACAGCTGCTTTATCGCATTCTGTTTTATTTCCTTTACGTCTCGAAGTCGTTTTCCTTTTGGAGGATACTAAAACTTAATTTGGGAAACAGCCAGAAATCACAGGGAGCCAAGTCAGGACTGAATAGGGGCTGCCATATTTGTGTAAGGCCGCGTTTCCCCAAGAATTGCTGAATAAGCTGCGATGAATGGGCACATGCATTTTCGTGGTAAAGGACCCAGTAACTACTTTTCTAAAAATCGGGTTGTTTACTTTCCACTGCGTCACATAATCACTTCAGACTTTCTTGGTAATACTCTTTGTTTAATGTCTGATCTTTTGGAGCAATTCATGGTGCAACACATTTTTCTTGTCAAAGAAAACAGTGAGCATTGCCTTGATTTGGCTTCGTTTCAGGGTCATAACCATAAACCTATGTCTCAGCCCCAGTAATGACCTTTTTGAACATTTTTCGGGTTGTTTCTGATTCATCCCTTTATTCTGGCTTGTGGCTCATCCCCAAATCTTGGCACAGAATTTTCGAAACAATAGTCTTTGAAATCCTGAGGTCTTCCCCTGCCTCTCTCAGTGTTAAACGACGATTTTCATTAATTAACACTCGCACTCATTCCACATTTTGGGGTGTTTTGGCCGGTGCGAGCCTGCCAGAGAGAGAGAGAGAGAGAGTCGCTTTCCACGACATTTATTATATCGCATAAACCACTTTCTAATTTGAGTATCACTCATAGACTCATCACCACACACTTTCAGCATCATAACGATAGCTTCCGAATATGAATGACCAAGTTTCAGGCAAAATTTCATACGCACTCTTTGCTCGGTGCGTTCCGTCATCCTGAAATGCGACGCGTACGTAGTTAGATGTTTACGTAACTGCGTAAACTAGTTGTCTGAAGATTCATAGGTCATTTTCACTTAGAACGGGGCCTTAAAGAGTCCTCCCATAAATAATAAACACCTGTTTTTGACAATAGCACAACTAGGTACGAAGTTAGAGCACAAGATCGGATACTTTCCGGACAGATCCTCGTACACTGTTGATTAACACAAGAGAACTGCAATCCTTTTTCCAAGACAGATAAGTGCATTAATTCGTATCAGGTTTTATAAAGTCCGTTTTTTAGTCCTCGAGTGAAATATCAAAAGGACAGATTTTTTTAACTGACTTCTCTCACACTTGTTGAGCTTGCACCGTTGAAATAAGTTCGCCCTTAATGCTTCTCTCCCCAATTTGATAAAAATCTAGGCTATAAATTTTGTGGGGAAGAAATCTGGACTTATTCTCGAATCCCATCCCTTATCTTGATACAAAGGCATTAAGAGGAAACATGCTGCTTAAGCCCCAGTTGATTTTAAAAATTATTTTTTATTATTTACACAATTTGTTTTATAACTGTTTTTTTAATCAATATTAAATTCGGCGGGTTTTTCTGATGTTTTTATCAAATTAAAAAGTTTCTTATATGAAAAACCTTTTGACAGTTTTTCAGTTGTTCAATATATCAACGAAAAGAAAACAAAGAGACAAAGTGTGATTCACAAGTTAGGTTAGATTCGTTTAAATCAGAGTGGGTTCAATAAGTATGACATTATTCTGATTCATTTAAACCAAAGAGAATATTTGCTTTAGAGAAGAATGTCTCTTTTAGTTCACAAAATTTTTGTTGTCGAACTAAAGGTTTTCTATCTATTCTAGAAACATTGTTTATCCTTGTAAAACAAGAATAAATAATAAAGGTAAAGATAAAAGGAGAAATGACCAATTTTAAAGTCAAAAGAATTTGATATCTAGGGAAAAATATATTTCTATTCAGCTTCCACTATGTATTGCAAAAAATATAAAGTGTTCTGCTATAAATTACGAATATACAGTGAGTGTAAAATATTTTTTTAAATTTTTTATTGCGATTGCAGAATGCTTTAATTTTTACTTTTTTGTTGCTAGTTCAGGCCAAAATCTGAAAACCATACAATACAAGAGAAAATCAGGTGTTCCATCTTACCCCGGTGTCCCGTCCCGCCCCGGACTTTCCTAGGCTTGTTTCGAAAATCTCGAAAGCATTGCTGTCGCTTTCCGCAATGCTGATTGGGTAATTTGAAAATCTCAAAGGAAGGAATATTGCCAAATTCACACACAATTAGGAAAATCGAAAATTCAGTTTCAGTTGAAGGGCTAAGAAGAATATGAGATTTATACGAATAATAAAACTGACCGAAATTTAAGACTTATTACTGTAAAATTTTATTTAAACAAAACCAGACGTATGCAGCAGTATTAAAGTTTGTATTTGACAGTAGCAAAAGTAACATTATTGTCAAACATGAATAAAAAATTCTATTTTTACAACAGTTGAAATATTACCATTTTTCAATACTTTCATTGTGTTATTTAAATACAAATAATTATTTGTTCAATCCCAAACTCACCCCCTAAGGTTAATTTTTGCTTGTTCCATCCAAAAGTAGACCTTCTTCTTTTTTTTTTAATCCAGTGATATGACAAATTTCACTTTCAATTCGAAACTTTAGAGGTTTTCCATATTTTCGGAGATGAATATCTCTTGAAGAGATAAGAATTGCTAAAAAAAACAGTATTTTAAGGTTCGGATAGGTACTTGGTCAATTTAATTTCCTTTACAAAAAATGTCATTCGTTTCAAACTTACGGATTAAAGTGTTTAATTAATGAGTTCTGTAAATTAAGTTTCTTACCAAAACATAGTAAGTGATCGTTATTTTGATATTTTCAAAGCTCAAAAATATTGAATAGTGTAAATAGTTTATTTATCATTTAATCAGTAAGCTTATGATTAATGTCATTTTGTTGGTAAGAATGTGAAATAATACAGTATTTCAAAATTTAAATTTGGCGGTATAGATAGAGTAATGGCAATTAACTTCAACTTAGTCGCAATCTTAAAATAGCGTTTTTTGAGCAATGTTTACAGCACTGCCTCCATTTATCTAGCTTTTTCAAGAAATATCCCTGGCGCGGTCAGGACAAAATTTTCGCTATTCGCGAATATCGTAAGTATTGAAAATTTAATCTACTATACCATTAAGCCATTTCCCTTTCGGCGAGCCTCTAGGGGTAGGCGTAACACTACCCGATTCGGGTAGTGTTTCTAGGTGGATAGTTTCTTGTAGTAAATAACTACAAGTGTGGGCTCACCGCGCCCAACACTGCTTAACTTCAGTGATCTAACGGGAACTGGTGTTTCCAGCGTGGTATGGCCGTTGCCATACCACCATTTATATACCATACCACCATACCATTTATCTAATCTTTATATTAGGGAAAAAATCGCGGGACCAACGCAAAATTAACACGGTGATTCGAGCAAGAACTGATTTAAAGACTCTGATACATCCCAAATTTACCTTTTTTTCTTTTTATGAGGTATTCGCCTTAAAAAATATGGAAAACCTTGGAAGTGTTGAGTTTTTGAGTAAGCTTTTTTTTATATTACAGGATCAAGATGTAAAAAGAAGCTCTCAAATTTTTAATAGAACAAAAAAAATAAACCGTTTGTGGTAAGTTTTGCTTTTGAGAAATAATTATTTAAATTTAAATAACGCAATGAAAATATAGAAAAAATGGTCATTTTTCATTTATTGTAAAAAATACAATTTTTGACTTACTTAACAATGAAGTTACTTGGGCTCATATCAAATATAAATTAAAATACTGTTGTATGCATCTGGCTTCATCAAATATAATTTTACATTATGGATCTTGAATTTTGCTCAGTTTCGTCATACAGGTAACTGTTACATTTTTCTTACCCTTGAACTTTAAAAATAAAATTTTGATATGAAAATAAAATAATTCATTTCAGTAAAGAGAGAAAAAAGCTTCAAACTGTTGAATTTGCAAGCAAAAAGATGAATTTTCAACAAAACAGATAATTTTTCAACCAAACAGTGGACTTTGTAACTTAAAAAGATCAATTTTCGAAAAAAATAGAATACTTATATTTTCAGTTCAAAAAATTAATTTCGAACTCATTTACAATTAATAAAACTACTTTTACGAATCAATAAACATGGTTATATTGTATTTTAAATTGAAAAAAATTGAAGCTTGCTCTCAAAAAATCCCCTTAAATTTCCAGGTTTTTTCAGGTATATAAAAATTCCCCACATAATTCCAGGTTTTCAAGGTTTTCCAGGTCGAGTAGACACCCTAAAAATAAACTTTACTTTTTTTCTGTAAAAACCTCGATTGCATTTGAATATTCTCAACTAGAGGAACATCTTCTAGTGAGACCTGAGACAGGTATAAAAGAAAACGACCATAAGCATATTGTTCTTATGGGATAACTCGTAGGTAGGGCTTTTTCCTCTTTTTATGTTCATAAGTACGAAGGCTACTTTCCAACTTTCTAAGGAAATTGCGAATAGTAATTTTTAATTCTGCCCCCCCCCCTCGCCCCCGCCACTCCAAGCAAATCCTGTTTCGCATTCGCCTTATTCCACTATAACTGCATTCAGTTGTCCTGAATAGAACTGGCGTCGGCAATGTGGATAACGATATAACCGCGTAGCAAGTTTATAATGGGATCCAGGGCAGGGATGAGAGAAACTGGATGAGCGCAACCTTACCAGTCACCTTGCCCGAGGCTGATGCTGAAACAGCCCCAGATAACGGAGCGAATGAAACTTCGGGACTAACAAGTATTTCCCGATAGTTTCCCTGGACACTCCGAGCCGAGCCCTTATATGTATTGGAGATTGCTTTCCGAAAGGGGCTTGAGACATTTCATCCCTTCACGCCTTTCACGCAACTTAAGCTCCATGAATCAGACGTACGAGCCCCAAGAATTAGGGGCATTACACTCCTCCAAGGAAACAGGGGGTTCCTCATTCCAGGGTGTGGCAAGAACGTTTTTCATTTGAAATCGATTCGATCATGAAAGCGGAAGATATTGCTGAAAAACAAATTAAAAAACTAAAAATAAGTCAGAAAAAATATTCAAATCTACAAATTCAAAATAAACAACATTTTGACGCGCTAAAATTTTGATTAATTTTGAACCAAAATTACCCAGTAAAATGGTCCAAAAAGGCTTTTTCGAACAGTGAAAACGCTCTTCGAATTTTTTTATTCGTGACAACAAATAAATAAAAAATAATTGGGCATCATTCAAAAAGTTGAAATTCTTGTTTAATTATGACGTCTTTGGGCAATTTAAAATTATAGCTTTTTTTGTAATAATTAGAGATTTCCATTCAGCACGATTTTTTCAGCATAATATTATCAGCACACCAGTTTCCTTTGTTTCTAATGTACTAAAATATTCATCAAAATTTCAAAATGATGAAAACACAAAGGAAATTAGCATCGAAAATAGTCATTTTTTATATTTTCACTAAAAAATGGACTTTAACAATATTTTCAAGTTCTAGTGCAAGTTCAACAAGTTTTCTGAAAATTTAATATCAGTCAATGAAACCGTTCTCTAATTATCACCATTATAAATAAAGAAAAATGCTTTTTCTAGCATCAAAAGCTGCTTTTCTTCAACAAGCTTATCACATCCAACCATTTTTGAAGTAAAAACTATTTTTCAGGTTAACATCTACAACTTCACATTCAGATAATGAGATATCAACAAAAGTTGTAGAGTTAAACCTGAAAAATAGTTTTCACTTCATAAATTTTCAGACACGATAAGCTTGTTTGAAGAAAAACAGCTTTCGGTGCTAGGAAAAGCATGTTTCAAATGTATAATGGTAATATTTAGAGAACGGTTCCATTGATTAGTATGAAATTTTCAGAAAACTTGTTGAACATGCATGAGAACTTAATACATATAGTTCAAACTGGATGAATTTTATAATCAACTCTTTTGAAACTAAACAATTTTAAATTGCTTTCTTGGTATAATGTTAAATATTTAAGAATGTTAAATAATTGAAATAAATCTACCAAATTTTCCGGGCAGAATTGCGACCAGTTGCTAAAATCTCCACGGCCAGTTAATGAAGCTAGAATGGCCGCGATTTTACGAGGGATGAATTCCTGAGCGAATTCGATAATTCTAACAACCAAAACACGCGCACATGGATGCCACATATGTTGCTCCGCAAATCATCCCCTATATAAATTTTACGTATTACTGAATACGGCCCTTACGAAACGTAAGTCTCAAATGTTATATTAAAAATATAAAATACTAATTATGTTCCTTTTTAATGAAAATGTTTTACTTTTTGATGAATTCTATTTCTAAAGATTGTATAAAATATAAAAAATAATATCGTAAACGTTTAAGAGAACCTTCAGCAAATTAGTTTTATTGCCCACCTATGGAATAACCAAGTAAATGCAGTAGCGATCTCAATAATCATCTCAATATCACCTCAATAATGCATGAAATTCGAACTTTTATCCACTATAATTTGATATCTCGTTTACCCATAGTTTTATTAAGAAAAATTATACAAGTTTAAAACGGAAATAAGAGTACCTATACTGAAAAAAATTACTGGGTCCAAGGAAATGCGTTTCTTTGGTTTATTTTCTTAGTAACAATGATTTGATTACTTCATTTGTCAGAAAAAACTAATTTTACGGAGGAATCTGTCTGGCTGTATGTACGTATGTGTGTATGTATGCATGCATGTCTGTATCCTGTAGGCATTGATAATTTGCAACTTTCAGTAAATCAGGACAAATGCCGTTAACTGCCGCAGAGTATATTATTATCTTACAATAGAAACTAGTTTTCAAGTTTATCAAATAATAATTATTAACGTATGATTATTATTGCATTTGCAACAATATTTTCATATTTTTGCTTTAGATAAAACCATTTCTTTGTATTGAAGAAATGTTTTATAGGACATATATTATTATATTATTTTTAACGATATTTTAAAATTATTATTATATATTATTGCATGCATATATTATTTTATTATTATATTATTATTATATATTGAATCAAGTAAATTTTCTTCGATTCGAGATTTTTTTTCTCAGTGTACTTATCGATTTGTGGAGCAAATAAAAATTTTATTTCGATATTAAATAAAATAAAAAGGCCGAATATAATATTTTCAATTTATTAAAGTTGGAGATTATCAAAGAAGAGAAGTAAATCGAATCCCCTTTGTGTGGAATTATAATTTTCGCTCATGAGACTTTATCCGCGCGGACCAAAACTTTTCCTATTAAATGTCTCTCGTTCCAACTATAGCTGTAAACAAAATATATATCGTTTTTAATTTTCTGCTGGTAAATTCAATCCGCAAATGAGGTTATACTGAATTAAGGTGTCGGGTCAAATAACAATTGGCCAGTCACATCTCGGCATGTCATATTTGTGGCTTCTCTCACCTGGGAAAAATTTTAAGTGCACATCAAAGTGGCCAAAATTCGACGAGTCACATTGATCGACGCGTGCCACATTTCACAAATTACACATTTACAGAAAATCACATGGCGGTATCTCTCATTTAGGAAACATCTGAAGGCCATGGTATGCATACCCTATTTCTACCTCACTGAAATTTTTTAACAATTCACATCAACACGAAATGAGATATCTAGTTGAAAAATTTGGAAATTAAATAAAATAAGGAGCACTAAGAAACGTTTGTATGGGCCTACATTTTTAGAATTACAAAAGGGAAAATCAATTAATTACGTAAGCATGATTTTTGGAATGTTAGAACGTAACATTTTATATTTTTTACTGCGTGCTGTTGGCCCGTCGTGGGTGTGGTGAGCCCACACTTGTAGTTATTTTCTACAAGAAACTATCCACCTAGAAACACTACCCGAATCGGGTAGTGTCACGCCTACCCTTAAAGGGAAATGGCTTAATGGTATACTCAATATATCAAAAACATCCATTATTTTCAACGTAAACGAGATTTCAAAGGATTTCAGAAGATTTGAAATATTACCAGTGGTTTGAAAGTATTTCAACAGAATTCAAGGGATTTTGAGGTATTTCAAAGGATTACAAAGTATTTCAAAGTATTTCAAAGGCTTCATAGGTTTCAAATGATTTTAAAAGATTTTAGGAGTTTAAAGAGAGACCGAAGGATTTCTACGGATTTTGAGGGATTTTAAGAGATTTTCAAATATTTAAAAATATGTGACGGGATTTCAAAGGTTTTTGAAGGATTTCATGTCACACCGAAGTATTTTCACCAATTTTCAAGGATAACAAGGGATTTGAATGGGAATTCATAGATTTGAAGGCATTTCAAGAGATTTCAGGAGATTTCAAAAGATTCAAAAGGATTTCAACGGATTTTAAGACATATAAAGGGGTTTTGATGAAAGCACAGAATTTCAAAGATTTAAAAGAGATTTGAAAAGATTCCAAAGTATATCCATGGATTTAAGAGGACTTTGTAATATTTCAAAAGATTAAACGGCATTTCAATTTCTATCTAAATTTGAATGAGTTACCATATTTACTCATGTGAATTAGTAACTGAATCCTAGATATGAATCAGTTACCTTTTACTAAAGAGAACGATTTCCGAATATAAAGGATTTTAAGGGATTTCGAGGAATTTAAATGGTTCTTAAAAGATTTAAATGGATTTAAATATATTGTAAGGAATTTCAAAAGATTTGGAAAGAGATCCATGGATTTTAGAGATTTCAATGGATTTTAAAGGGATTTCGAAATATTTCACGGAATTTCAAGGATTTTAACTAATTTTTTTAGAGATTTTAAAGGATTTCCATGGTTTTTAGAGGATTATAAGGGATTTTCATGGGATTTTGAAGATTTTAAGTGATTTCGAGGATTTTCACAGTTTTTAGATGGGTTTAAAGAGGATTTCTAGGTAGTTAAATCGTGTAAAAGGGGTTTCAAGAGACTAGGTATTATATCCATGGAATTCAAACGATTCCAAAGAATTTTCACATGATTTAAAAATTTTTAAGGGCTTTATAACCTTTTTAACCAAATTCACAGGATTTTTAGAGTTATTAAAGATTGTTAAGGATTCCACGAGATTTCATTCAAGGTTGCGAACAGATTTCAAGAATTGTTTAACTCCTCGACTGTATGTTTATTGGACGTATGTAATATATGAAATATTTCATAATAAAAAATAAATGAAGAAAATAATGGCATAATGTGTATAATATTATACGAAGTAATTTCAACGGCCCCGAAGAAGTCTTACGTAATTAATGGACGCAAACATTCCTTATTAGTGACCCTTATTTATTTTGAGTTAACTGCCCAAATTTTCAACTCGATATCTCATTTTTTGTGGATGTGAGTTGTTCAAAAAATGTCGGTAAAGTGGGAATCGAGTAAGTATGGAAAGGCTTTAAGATGTTTCCAGGATGAGAGACGCCACCACGTGAGTTTACAAAAATGTGACACTGGTGAAATATGAGTCTCCATAAAGTAACTTGCCGATTGTCATACATATGATACAAAACCGTCAAAAATTTGTTTTTAATGTCGCTAAATAAAGTAAATAAAGTTTGCTAATTATATATCAATAAAACTTCGCTTCACTCAAACCTTTATTGTCTCAACACTATGCCGCGGTTTTAATAATTATGTTTGTCCCTAATGAGAGGAAATTTATGCCCCCCCCCCCCC
>CAKNYM010023278.1:0-18051 GCA_932195095.1 Andricus curvator | reverse complement strand
AGTTGAAAATTTGGGAAACTAAATATGAAGCACTAAGAAATGCGGCTATGGTCCTAAATTTTTATAAGTATAAAAAAAATTTTTTATAACAAAATTTTTTTTGCTTTTTTCATAATTATAAAAATTTAGGACCAGAGCCGCATTTCTTAGTGCTTCATATTTAGTTTCCCAAATTTTCAACTCGATTTGGCTATTCGTGTGAAAATAAGTTTACAAATAAAAAAAGTGTCGGTAAGGTAGGAATCCGGTCACGTGACCCACTCGTCATATGGCCTTAAGGCAGATCTTGATCTGACGCCATCATAATTGACACTTTCTTTTAACGATGTAACTATTTTGCTACTATTTTGAAAAAAATTACACTGATGCTATTATTTTCTCAAATTGATCGTTAACACAACTATTTTTTCACTTTGCCTTTAAAAATATATTCAAATTTCTTCACTGATTCGCTAAAATAACATTTCCGCCATGTCGAAAATCGAAATTTCAAAAGAATTTATCTACGCGATTTTATAGGACCTCCAAGGAACTTAAAATTTTTTTAAGTTTCAATGGATTTCAAAGGATTTCAAATATTTTACAGCATTTTGCAAGATTCAAAGAAATTTGAAGATTTCTAAAATTTCAAGTGATTTTAAAAGGGTGTCAAAGGATTACAAAGATTTCAAGGGATTTAAGGAAGTTTTAAAGAATTTCTTGAGAACTTTAGGGAGTACATGAAATGGAATGAAATTTTAAGGGACTTCTATGGATTTCAAGGAATTTCTACGTATTTCATGGGCTTCTGTGGGGTTTCAGAGGATTTCAAAGATTTAAACATTTATCGTAGGATTATAGAACATTTCATAAGATTTAAAAATCTCAAATGATTTCGTAAGATTTCAGAAGATTTACAAGATTTCAAGTGATTTCAAAGCTTTTCGGGTATTTTAAAAAATTTAAAGGAATTTCATAAAATTTCAAACTTTGTGGGATTTTACGGGATTTCAAAGGATTTCAAAGATGTCATCTTTTTTTAAGGAAGTTTGAAAGGTATTACAGATTTCAAGATGTCTTAGGGCATTTTATAAATTTCAAGGAATTTCAATGGATTTTAGAGAGTTTATTATATTTTATAAGATTCCAAGGAATTTTACGAGATTAAAATTTTTTAAAGGCTTTCAAAGAATTTCGCAGAGTAACAGAAAATTTTAAAGAATTTTTAAAAGGTGTCCAGAATATCAATGATATTTAAAAGATTTCAAGGAATTCCAAAGGATTTCGCGAGAACTTTAGGGAATAAACGAAATGAAATAAAATATCAAAGATTTCAAAGTTTTAAAATATATTTTGTGGGTTTTTATGGGGTCTCAGAGGATTTCAAAGATTTAAACTATTTTAAGGGAATTAAAAAAATATATGAAAGATTTCAAGATGTACGAGATTTCAACAAATTTCTAGGGATTTTACAAATTTTAAAGGATTTTAAAGAATGTCATGTATTTTAAAAGATTCCGAGGAATTTCATGAGACTTTAAACAATTTCATAGGATTATAGAAAATTTCAAGAGATTACAAAATTGTCAAGGAATTTCAAATGATTTCGTAAGATTTCAGAAGATTTAAAAGAGTTTGAAGATTCCAAGGAATTTCACAATATTTGAGGGATTCGTAGGATTTTTAAAGAAATTAAGAAATGTCATACATTTTAAAATAGTTTTCTCTGGATTTGAAAATTTTTAGGGTATTTCGAAAGATTTCAAGGAATTTCAGAAAATATCAAAGATTTTAATGGGTTTTAAAGGGCTTTATAAGATTTTGTGGGACTTTACGGGATTTCAAGGATATCATCATTATTGACGAATTTTCTTTAAATATAACAGATTTCCAAAAGTGTTACGGGATTCTACTGGATTTTTTTTATTACTTGGGATATCATGAGACTAAAGGGATTTTAGCCATTTCAAGGGATTTCAATGGATTCTGAAAAGTTTAGGGTATTTTAAATAATTTCCAGGAATTTAATGAGATTTACATTTTTAAGAGGTTTCAAAGAATTTCTTAGAATTTCAGAAAGTTTTAAAGGATTTTAAAAAGGCATCCAAGGTATCAATGATATATATAGGATTTGAAGGGATTCCAATTTATTTCTAGAGAACTTTAGGGAATAAATAAAATGAAATTTCAAGGAAATTTGAGGGATTTCTAAGTATTTTCACGGATTTCAGGTGCTTCGGAGATTTAAAGAAATTTCAAGGGATTTCACCAAATGTAAGGTATTCGTAGGATTTCAAAAGAAATTCTAAGGTTTTAAGGGATATCTCCGGATTTGAATGAATTTCAGATTTCAAGGGATTTAAAAAGATTGACGAGATTTCCAGGAATAGTCCAGGCATCTGGTACATTTTTATCGTATTAAGTAGGTAAAGCGCGTTTTTTGCTATATCGGTTTATTGAGGAGTCCTGAGCAAAATTCCAAATTTGCTAGAAATAAATACGACGCGTCCGGGAATTGTTTTTGAAAAAAGTTCAAAAAATCGTGTTTGCGCGGACTGACCTGTCCCGTTGCATTTTAGAGCAAAACTTCCAACAGCAAAATTAAACTAGACAAAATTTGGAGGAAGTTAAGAAAAAAAATCTTTTATCTCCCAATACTTGCCGAGTTATAGCTCTTCAAAGAAACACGATTTTTTTCAAAAAAGAGGCTAAAAAATCAAATTCTGAAGTTTATATCTGTACTTTGGAACCTGTTAATTTTACGAAAAAATGTTTTAGATGTTTATTAAAGTATACGCAATTGCGAGTGATTCTAAAAAAACAGTGACAGAGTCCCAATAGGTCATAAGTTATGGCCCAACAAAGTTGACCGTTTTTGACCTATTTTTCAGGTCTTAACTCGTGAACTATAAAAGCTAAAACATTTTTATTTTTTTACAGTTTTTTCGTAGGATATGCACGAAACGAGCTATTAAAAAAAACTGTTGGTTGAAAATATAAAAAAACGAGTTTTTTGATAAGTCATAACTATTGACCTATTAAAGCTAGACATTTTTGTATTAGATTTACGCATGATTTCCTGCACTACATCTTTTTCTCAAGCGTTATTAACGTAGCGTCAATCACAAAGCATTTTTTAAAAACGGAACACGAGCAATTTTCCCTGAAAAATAGGTCAAAAGTGGTCAACTTTGGGAGGCCATAACTTATGACCTATTGGGAAATGGCTTCTACTTTAATTAATATCTAGAACACTTTTTCGGAAAATTAACAGTTTCCAGCGTACAGACACAAACTTAAAAATTGGATTGTTATCCTCGTTTTTGAAAAAATCGTATTTCTTTGAAGAACCATAATTCGGAACCAATTGGAGATAGAAGGTTCTTTTTTTCTTAAATTTTTCAGAATTGTTATCTAGTTTAATTTTGCTTCTGAAAATGTTGTTCTTAATGGAATGGGACGGATCAGTCTACGTAAACACTATTTTTAGAACTTTTTTCAAAATTATTTCCGGTACGCGTCCTAAACATTTCTAGCCAATTTGGAATTTCCATCAGGATCCCTCAATAAACCGTTTTAGCAAAAAAAAAAAAAAACGCTTTACTATCCTAATAATTGGACTTAATGCCTGATGTAAAACCTCAGAGGATCTCAATAGATTCAGGGGGATCAGACGATTTTAGGGGGGATGTATATTGCATACCAGATTACAAAAATAGTTAACCCTTCGATGTAATATTTTTAAAATTTCGTGACACTATTTTCCTACTTTTTTCAAAGTTTATGCTATGGACATTATTTTTAATTTTGCAAAGGAGTGCGAGGCCCGTAAAGTAATAGGTAGGGTGACCAGATGCCCAAGTGGAAAAAGGAGGACATAACCTCGCCACCCCCCCCCCCTCCCCCAAAAAATAAGACCAAAATAAAATTTTTTTTTTTTGGATTATCAATTTTTTAAATGTTTATTTGCTGACACATGCAATGAAATATAATTAATACATTCAATTACTTATTGAAATTAGCATATTTTCCAGAAGATTTTATGAGAAAAAGGTAAATTTTGTCTTTTGACCAAAAAGGAGGACATTTTATGGGTTTTCCAAAGTTTAGGAGGACAGGAGGACAAGCAAGCGAAAAGTAGGACATGTCCTCCTAAAGGAGGACGTCTGGTCACCCTAGTAATAGGACTTGTAATTTTTCTAGAAAATTCGTATTATTTTAAACGCCATTAGATATTGACACTTTTTTGAGAAATGACACTATTATGCTACTATTAAAAAAAATAACACTCAAGACACTATTTTCTCACATTTGTCCGCTAATACCAATATTTCTTTACTTTTACTTGAAAAATATTTTTGAACTTTTTTCGCTAATTGGCTAAAATAATATGTCCGCCATCTCAATGAATCACAACATACCGGAGAATTGTCTCAATGGCTAATCAGGGGCCGTGCATAAGTTACTTAAATTTTTTTCTGAAATTTTGAAACACAGACCTTTGTGAGGGTTTGCAAGTTTTACTATCATACGTAATTTTGGGCGATTATATTTTTTTCGCAAATTTATTTTGGGGGTCATTTAAAAATAATGTTATACGATTTGGGGAGGGTTAAATTAAGCAGTTCAACTTTCAAATAAGTAGTTGAATTCTCAACGAAAAAAGATTTTTACGATAATAAATCTTTTCTGGACAAAAAAGTAATATGTAGTTGATATTTTAAACAAGAAAAGATTTTCAAAAACAGTTGAATTGAACCAAAAAGGACGAATTTCCAACAAAATAGTTGAATCCTCAACCAAAACAGATTATCTTTTAAGCAATCAGTTGCTTTTTTAACCAAACAGATGAATTTTCTACAAAACAGTTTAATTTTCAACCAAATATTTAAATTTTCAACCAAAAAAATGAGTCTCCAACACAGAAGATTAATTTTCTACCAGAAAAGATGAATTCTTAACGAAATACATACATTTTTAGCATGGGATGGGATGTTAGTCCAAATTTTATTTGATTAATTCTTAGCTTATATTTTTTCGTTCTAAAACTGTGTTTAACTGAATAGTTGAATTTTTTAACTAAAAAATATCAATTCTTAACAAAAAATGGAGTAGTTAAGTTTTCATTTAGGAGAAATAATTTTCATCAAAAAAAGAAACGAATTTTCTACAATAAAATTTAATTTTGTACTAAATAGTTGAATTTTCAACAAAAGTGTTTGATTCAAGCCCAAAAGACGAAATTTTCTCAAAACAGTTGAATTTTCAATCCGAGAATATGCATTTTCAACAAAAAAGTTAATTTTCAACCAAGGAGTTGAATTCTCTGCTTAAAAAGATGAACGAAAAATGTAATAGTTGATATTTCAACAAAAGAAAAAAAATTTAATTATAAATAAAAAAAACTTGAATTTTACCGAAAACAACCAATAAAAATGAATTTTCAACAAAATACTTGAATCCTCAACTAAAACAGATTAATTTTCAACGAAACAGTTGGATTTTTAACAACAATAAAAATAGATTTTCTGCCAAAAAAGACGAATTTTCAACAAAATACATCAATTTTTAATCAAATTGTTCAATTTTTGAGTTGTAATTGTAATTTTCGAGTAGTGGAATTTTCAACAAAAAAGTTCATTTTTAATCGTAAAAGTTTAATTTTTAACCAAATAGTAGCATTTTTATTCAAATGGGATGAAATTTCTAGAGAAAGAGTTGAATTTGCAAACCAATATAATGGATATTCAACAAAATAGTCGAGTTTTCAACCAAAACAAAAGTTTTTAGTCAAGAAAAAAAGAATTCAATCCAATAGCTTAGGCCGCATAAAACTGCTAGCATACCTTTTTTATATTAGCAGAAACTTTTCTAAAATTTTGGAAAAAATAAAAGGTGATGTTTCCTATAAATCTTCTTTTAATGTTTGATAGTAGACTTTGCAACCGAAAAGAATGAATTTTCAACAAAAAATAGTTAGATTTTCTTATTGGGTTATATTAATTCAGTTTGCATTTAAGTGGAAAAACGAGAAAAAGTGGGGACTAGGGAAAAGAATGTGAAGCCTGCGATAAGTAAATAGTAGTTTTGATAATTTATATACTAAAGAATAACGTTTTAAATAAACATTGAAGTTCATTTTTAATACTTTAAAAATATAAAGTTGGAAAACTGGACATTTTGCTTAAAAATAAAGTTAATATTCCATTGCACTATTTTGGACACTATTTTCACTATTTTTGATCTCTAAAGTGAGTCTGAGGCCTGAAAGAGTAAAATCTGTTGTTGTTTTTTTACAGGAAATTACAGTAGAAACACCGCAAGGTGTACCTTATCAAGGCAAGCGAGCTGCAACTGATAAAATATGTGGTGTTTCTATTTTGCGGGCTGGAGAGACGATGGAGCAAGCAGTGCGGGATGTGTGCAAGGATATTCGAATTGGAAAAATACTTATACAAACCAATCTACTCACAGGAGAACCAGAAGTAAGAAAAAGTTTCACCGTCAGGCCCCTTTTTGTCTGAAAATCCCCATATTTGAAAATTTTATCAATTTTTCCCCTTTTTTCTTTTTTGAAGTAGCGATTAATTTTTCAAGAAGTATAGAAAATTTGCAGCGACTAATAAAGAAATTATGATCAGCTTGGAAATACTATAATCGAAAGAAAAAGGACGAAAGCAAATTGTCGACGATTTGTGCAAAAAAATAGGAAAAAGAATAACTAACATGATTTATTGAATACTGTCGCGATAGAGAGAAAATTTCTCCTTTTTTGAACTCTTTTTGTGCTGTGATCCCTGTGATAGTTATAATAACTAATAACAATATATACATTATCCACCGACTTATTTTTTTCTAATCTTAGGCATGTCTAAAATATTTATTTTTTCTTCAGTTATACTATCTGCGATTACCGAAAGACATAAAGGACTACAAGGTGATTCTGATGGATGCGACAGTGGCGACCGGTGCCGCGGCGATGATGGCTATCAGAGTTCTTCTCGACCATGACGTTGGAGAAGACAACATCCTACTCGTATCTCTCCTCATGGCAGAATCTGGCGTGCATTCAATTGCCTACGCCTTCCCACAAGTGAAGATCGTCACCTCAGCTGTTGATCCCGAGATCAATGAGAGGTTCTACGTCCTCCCAGGAATTGGTAATTTCGGTGACAGATACTTCGGAACCGAACCTTCGCTCATCGATGATTAACGTAATTTGAGCTGGTGTGCAATTGGGACTGAAGTTAAATTGATTATAGGTAGATCATATTTGCATTCCTGGACTGTGTACGCCAGAACAAGGAGTGCCCTGTTTTCTTGTACTTATTTCTATGATAAAGTTAGTAATTTTAATAAAATTTATCACTTTACAAAGGTGTTGTCCCGATTCCAAAACCTGCCGCTCCTGTACTTGAAGATTCGCCGAGACCGTCGTTTGGTCTCAAGGGTCGATAACCTCTCACACTGGCGCGAAATGATCGACGCCAGCTGTCTAGATTAGAGGGTCCCGGGTTATTGCTTGTTGATGGTTGACCTAGTAAGTATGTTATCAGTCTGTCGAGGGCGGCCAAGTCTTCCGTTGTGCTAGCCTGAATCGGATTTTGAGAACCTTCCGTTGGACGAGGAATGTCTACTTCGTGATCAAGTACTTTTCCTTTTGGATCCACTTCTCCCAAGGCATTTCGCAATCCGATTCTCGGAGATATCTAGCAAAAAATGATAGGGTAGAATTAATTGCTACGATTTTAATTTCGACGTTTGGTAGAACTTACATCTTCTGGTCCATGCTGTCCATAACTGGCTCGTTGAACTTTGCGGAAGGTGTCGTCGTCGATTGCTTCAAGTACTGCTTCATTAAGTGTTCGTTCCAAGGCTCGCTTCTTTGTCTTGCTTAGTGCATCGTAAAAGCTGCAGAAGAATTTAAAAGCCATTTATTTATATGTAGAAGCGGACTGGGAGAGCGATTCTACGCAATTTTTTTAGAGAGTTTGAAGGTTTTCCAGGGACTTCAAAGGATTTCAACAGATTTCAAGAGATTTAAAAGTATTGTAAAGGATCTCAACAGTTTTCAATTTAATTATTTTATAGAATGTTTAAAGCTTTCAAACGTTTTATAAGGAATTTTAACAGATTTTGTCAATTTGAAGTCAGTTCAGGAATTTCACAAGAAGTAATTAAGGGATTTAATATTATTTCAAACATTTCAAGGAATTTTAAGAGATTAAAAAATATTTATGGGATTGAAAAGAATTGCATAAATTTTGTAAGGATTCTGAAGGATTTCATAGGATTTAAAAAACGTTATAGTATTTTTAATGGTTCCAAGGAATTTAAGAGAATTTCAAAGATATCAAAAGATTTTTATGGGACTTCAAGTGATTTTTAAAGAATTTCAATAAATATAAAAAATTTCTAAACATGTTATGATGTTTCTATACATTTCAAAGAATTTGACAAGAATTAAGGGAATTCCTAGGATTTTATAGATTTGAAGAGATTTTCTAATATTTAATGGAATTTGGAAGGATTTCATAGAATTTATAAGATTTTAGGATATTAAAAAAAATGTCAATGGATTGCAGAGGATTTTGCTGAAGATTTTCAAACATTTAAAAGCAGTTTTAAGGAATTTGAAGGAATTATATCAAATTTATGAGGATTTTCGTATTTTTAAGGGGTTTCAAGTGAGTTTTTAGAGATTCCTATAGATATCAAATAAACCACACATTTTATGATATTTCTGTAACTTGCAAAGAATTTCACAAGAATTGAGGAATTTCAAAGATTTGAAGAGAGTTTCAAGTATTTAAGGGGATTTCACTCGGATATCGAAAGTTCCATGTGGTTTTAAAGAATATTTTTTCATTTCGGAAAATTTGGAAGGATTTCATAGGATTTATAAGATTTTAGGTTATTTAAAAATATTCCAAGGGATTTCAGAGGATATCTAAGATTTCCAAATATTTCAAAGAATTTTAAAGGAATTTCAAGGGAATTTATAAGATTTTCGAGGCTTTCAGTAATTTTAAGAGATTTCAAATGATTTTTAAGGGATTTCAATAGATATCAAATATTTCTAAACAGTTTGGGTTATTTCTTTAAGTTGCAAAGAATTTCACAAGAATTAAGGAATTTCGTACGATTTCAAAGATTTGAAGAGGGTTTTAAGTATTTAAGGGGATTTCACAGGATTTCGAAAATTCCATCGGGTTTCAAAGAATTTTCTTGAATTTCGGAAGATTTGGAAGGATTTTTTAGGATTTATAAGATTTTAGGATATTTAAAAATATTCCAAGAAATTTCAGAGGATTTCTAAATATTTCCAATGATTTTTAAGGGAATTTATCCGATTTTCGAGGATTTCCATAATTTTAAGGGATTTCAAGTGATTTTTAAAGGATTTCAATAGATATCAAATATTTCTAAACAATTTATGATATTTCTATAAATTGTGGTGGTTTTAAAGAATTTTGTTGAATTTTGGAAGATTTTGAAGAAAGGTTTTAAGAATCCCTCAAGGGGTTTCAATAAAATTTCGAGGATTTCAGGAGAATCAGATTCCATGGATTTCGTGCAGGAGGGTTCTTTGTACTAATAATAAATAAAATAAGAACCATAATATTATTTTTCAAATTATTAGCATTTTAGAAATATTATATTCGAAATCGAAGTTCTTCGGCGATTCCAACGATATGTTACTTGCCATAATAAGTTGAAAATTAGAAAAAGTGCTGTATGTTATGTTACTTACGTTTAAGTTCATGATATATGGTTATGTTTTTATATTGGCAGCCATAGCGATTTATTGCCTTTTGAATAGACGCACTGTTAGAAATGTATGTTTCGTAAAGTGAACATGTAAAAATTAAAAAAAAATTCTACAACAGAACGTTACAAATTAAACGAATCCGAACTTTATTTCAAACTGCAAAAAATTGTAGTCATCAAGAATTGTGATATTAAAACTTTTTTATACTCAAGCCTTTTAAAATTTCAATTACATATTTTAAGTAAATTTAAATGGTTTAAAACTGAAAAATTGTCAAATTGTTAATTATAATTTTCAAAATTCAACCATTTTAATTTTAATTGCAAAAAAACTTATATGAAACAAAAGTTGATAAAATAAAAAGATTGAAAATTTAGCGTTCAACATGAAAATTCAGAACTCTACCATAAAATTGTAACAATTCAAAATTGAAGACATTATTCAATTACTGAGGTATCAATTTCAGATAGATAAATTTTGATCTATTTTGATTTTAAAGCCAAACTTTTTAACATGATTTCAAATCGTTTAATTTTTAATACATCATTCAGAATTATTATTCATTCTTGAAATTTTCCAATCGAATATTTTACAATTTTAAATGACTAATTGTTTTAAATCTTCCACTGAAAATCGGACAATTCAAAGATAATACATTGGAAATTAAAAATTTTAAAAAAAGTAGAAAACAAGATTGTTGTGTAGGATTCCAATTTTTGAAATTCCACACTTTTAAGACTTTCAGTTTGAAAGTCTTTTTTTTAGTTTGAAATATTCAATATTTTCGGACATTTTCGAATAAATAATAATTCAATTTTCAATGTCTAGTTCTAAAATCGTTTCATTTTTAAGACTTGAATTTGAGAAATTATTGTCTTGATTTTGCATTGTTTGAAATTTATTCTGGCTGCATTTAATTCAAAATTTTTAATTGCAAATCCTCCTAATTGAAAATTGTGCAACTACCAAGTCTTTCAATTTTATAGTCGACGATTTCAAGGAAATAAACAAAATCAGACAATTTTGTACGTTTAATATTAAAAAATTTAGAATATTAAAATCGGAAATTATTAAATTTAAAACGATCATCAAAGCGCTCAATATTAAATTTTGCAATTACTGTCAAAACAAACTAATTATCTTTTTCACCTTTCAAAATTGAAGAATTTTAAATATCATAAACCTTTAGAGTTTATTTTTAATTTGAAGATTATTATTAATAATTTCTCTGCAGGTTTGAAACAATCGAAAATATGTTCCTTCGTTTAAAATATTTGATGGTCAAAAAAACACTTGTAATTTTCATGGAGGTAAATAACATATCGCACTTACTCTAATTTTCGTCTTATAAGGGAAGCTTTTGCCTTCATTTTATTCTGCAATTGTATATAGAACCTGCTGCTGGTAAGGGTGGGCAGCAGAGTCTGGCGATCCCTCAACTGATTGAGGGGATTTCGGCCCGCCCCTTTCTATTCGCTTGAAATTGGATTATTGCTGGATTTATTGCTATATTGGACTGGGAAATTAAATTATGAAGTTACCTGGAATCAAGTGAGCTGTTGGCCCTTGATATATTCTTGTCACGAACCAGACGGATATCATGTTCCCAAAATCGTCGGAGTTCTGGCGTTGAAGTATAGGGAGCAGCCACTTCTTTGATCTGCAAAAGGAATAATAAACAATTGTTTTTGTGAAAAATTCTTTCTGAGAGGAGAGGAGAGAAGATTTTCTGACCTTTAGGACAATAATCGCTGTGATAAAGATGCATACAACATTCACGAACGTTAAACATGCACTGATGATACCATTACAAAAGAATTCAACAGGTAGATAATCCGTGTAGACGTATTGGTAGGAACTATTAAAATCTGTGTAGGATTCACCCTTAATATGTGGCATTTTTATCGGACGATATATGAGCCAGATGCATCCGAGGGCCCAAAATAAACCCTGGATAAGTAATTTAAAAAGTGAAAAATAGAATATTTCGTTTAATAATTACAGGGTGGCCACAGGACCGGGCATTTTTTAAGGGTGGGAAACACCGAGAAATGATCGGGAATTTATACGAGAGCAGGGCATTTTTTTCAATTTTTAATAAAAAAACCTTAAAGTTTATAACATAATGGTTAGTTTTAATGTTAACAGTAGTACGTAATAGAACGTCCTTAATGGTGAAAAATATCTGCAAAAATATTTGTTGAGTAAGAAAAGCCTATATATTAAATTTTATTTACAGAATGCACACTCTTTCCCCTATTCCTTTCTTTCCCTTTTTTTTTAAGAATTATTTTTTTTCGTGTTTTTTCAAAAAACTTCCCCTTTTTTCCATTTTTCTTATAACTCAATGAGAAAATCCAACAATTTTTGGTTGAAAATTCAACTATTTAAAAAAAAAAATATCCTTTTTGGCTTGAAAATTCAAACTATTTTGTTGAAAATTCGTCTCTTTAGATTGAAAGTTCAACTATTTAATGTAAATTCAATTGTTTGGTTGGAAATTAATTTCTTTTTCGTAACATTCAACTATTTGGTGGAAAATTCATATTTCTTGGTTGAAAACTATATTTATTGTCAAAAATGAACCTTTTCAGGTTAATGATTCAACTATCTGTAAAAAATTCGTATTTTTGGTTTGAAAAATCTATATTATTTGCTATAAAATGCAACTGTTTGTGGTTGAGTTTTAATCTTTTTTGTTTGAAAATTAGACCATTTGGTTGAAAATTCGTCTATATAGGTTGAAAAGTGAACTATTTGGTTAAAAATTCAACTATTTTGTTAAAAAGTAATCTATTTTGGTCCAAAATATAACTTTTTTTGTTGAACATTTATCTTATTGGATAGATAACTCGTCCGTTAGGATTGAAAATTCATCTATCATGATAGAAGTCATTTTTTTTGGTTGAAAATTCATCCTTCTCGATTCAAAGTTCAACTATTTGTTTTTAAATGCAACTGTTCGGTTGAAAATTATTTTTTTATTGTATAACGGTCAACTATTAAGTTGAAAATTCATCTTTCTTGGTTATATTATATTTTTTGTTGAAAATTTACCTTTTCAGGTTGATAATTTAACTGTCTGCTAAAAAATTCATCTTTTTGGCTTAAGAGTTCAAATATTTGGTTAAAAATTAAACTATCTTGTTGAAAATTCGTCTCTTTAGATTGAAAGTTCAACTACTTCGTTGTAAATGCAACTGTTTTGTTGAAAATTGTGTTTTTTTTTTAAATTCAACTATGTGGTTGAAACTTCATCTTTATTGGTTGAATATTACCTTTTTGTTGTAAATTCACATTTTCAGGTATAAATTGAACTGTCTTCTAAAATTCTAAACTTCTTTGTTTGAAAATTCGAATATTTAATTAAAATTTTGTCTTTGTAGGTTACAAATTCAACTAATTGGTTAAAAATCTATTTTTTAATTTTGAATCTTTTTCATGCTCATTTTGCATAAAATTATTCATGATAAAATGGATTTCTGTTCTATCTTAATTTTTATCAATTATTTGGTTAAAAACTATTTTTTGGTTAGAAATTTAAAATGTTTTGTTGAACTATCGTCTTTTTGGATAGAAAATTCGTCCTTTTGGATGGACAATTTATCTTGGTTGAAAATTCATCTTTCTTGGTTGAAAATGTACATTTTCAGTTTGTAAATGCAACTATTTGGTTGAAAATCAATTATTTTATTAAACAGTGAACTATTTTCTGGACCATTATTTGGGTTGAAAATTCACCTGTTTTAGTTGACAGTTCAACTATTTTGTTGAAAATGCAATATATTTCGATACGAAATTTTAAAAATTAAAATAATTTCATATTGAATCCAATTTACCCGTATATTAATTCTATTTAAAAGAATTTACTCTCCTATTTTTGAGAGAATTTTGCGCTGTGAAGTCTGTAGTTATTAAACATTATTTTTAATCGTATTACAAAAAAAAAAAAATTTTAACCGGGATTTTTTTCGACAATAAAAGTGGCAACATTTAATTTGTATAATTAAAGTTTCTGAAATTGTTACCTTATCGTTTAGAAAGTTTCATTACGAGTTGAAGTTTTTCTGAAGCCCTTAGAATTAAACTTATTGAGCTTAAAAGGTTATTTCCATCATATAACTTGTTCATTATTAAACAAAAATTAAAAGTTCTTGAATGAACTTTTTTTTTTGCCTTTAATTTGGAAAGTTGAAAATTTCGGAGAGTTTGATTTTAGCTACTTTCAGTTTAGTTTTGATTACTTTAAACGAAAAATCTCCAGCGTTAAGAGTTTGAACTTTTTAATTTCAATGGCCGGGAAAAATTTTTGCGAACCGGGCAAAAACCGGAAATTTTTCTGGCGATAAAAGTGGCCACTCTACATTGTCTTGAATGCTTACGCAATTGACAACAGGAGGCAATAAAGAAGCAGAAATTGCAACTCCGATTAAAGGACCATTACTTCCTTGTAAAAGAGCTACAGCCACTCCAGTGCCAGATGGTAAAGCCCAAAGGACACCCATCCACAACGATCTATAATTTCCTCTGCAAAAAAGATTTTTATTCTTTAACAAAATCTTATCCATGTACTTGATTGTTTAAAAGACTTTTTTGAAAAAGGAGTCCCTACCTGCCCTTCATTTCGTCAGTCGGCCAATCATTGTAACCCCATGGCATTTGGGTTGTACCAAGAATAAGACCAAAGATGAAACCAAAGAGAATTGACAAGAATATTCCAAGCATCAAGCTTTTAAATCCAATGAATTGCAGATTTCTGTCAGCTATTATCGTTCCGAATGTGAGAGACATTACCGGACCCTAGAAATGAAGAAAATAGCATAAAATTGGAAGAGGGATGATCAGTTATAAAAGATTATAAAGAAAAGATTTGGTTAAGGGCGTTGGAACCAGGCCCTAACATCAAAATTGAATTATCACGTTTTACTTCATGAATACTAGAGTTACATCTTTGTTAAATACGTCGGGTCTATTTATCTTTTGAATCATGACTATTTTCGCAGTGAAAAATTGGCTAATTTCTATACTTTTTCTGTAAAACGATTTTTTCGAATGCTGATCGCGTTCCTTAGCGAACCTCTTGAACGGAACGGTTACGCAATTGCCTGACCGTAGAGTAAAAAATTGGCTAATGTCAATACTTTTTGGGTAAAACAATTTTATTAGATTCTAATTCCCTGGCGGACTGCGTAAACGAAATGGTTACGCAATTGCCTGACCGTAGAGTAAAGAATTGGCTGATTTCAATACTTTTTGGGTAAAACAATTTTATTAGATTCTAATTCCCAAACGGACTGCGTAAACGAAATGGTTACGCAATTGCCTGACCGTAGAGTAAAAAATTGGCTAATTTCAATACTTTTTGTGTAAAACAATTTTATTAGACCGACCCGTTCACGAGGCCCGCTAGGGCATATTTTTTATCCTTTTTCACATTTATTCACAACTTCACATACAATTCAACACTCTTTTTATCTTTGAACACAAGTATGTTTATTAATTTGTTTATGTGTTTCATGTGTTCAAAAATTACAAGTTTAAACCTGTGTGTGGCAAAATGACGCACAATATTGCGCGCGTCGTGTTGCCGTATACAGCTTTTAATTTGTGAACATATTAATAACTACAAATACATAACTATACATGTTTGAACAGATACAAAGAGTGTTGAGTTATGTGTGAAATTGCGAATAAATATGAAAATAAGGATGAAAATATGCCCTAGCGGGCTCTGTGAACGAAACGGTCACTATGTGGTCACTTTACGGTCATGCAATGGCGTAAACGTGCCGTTCACGCGTTCCGCTAGGGAATTAGAATTACAAAAATTGTTTTTCATACAAGTATTGAAATTCGCCAATTTTTTACTCCGAATACAGACTTGATTCAAAACATGAGTAGGCCCTAAGTATCTAAAAAAGATGTACACTGAACTACCGATTCCTTGCCGGACTTGGGTCGGGTAGACAAAGAGTCGGATGCGTTTTTTCATGTCAACACTCAGGACCGCATTATGTAGTCCCTGACGTTGTAACAGTATAGCACAGCAGCGCCCAGAGAGTCGCGACGTAAACTTTAGATACGGCACTGATTATTCGAGCGTATTAGCTGTCAAGCTACGTTCAGGGGGGAGACAGAAGCAGTCAAGCGTGAAGCAGGCGATTCATCGGACGGCAAAGAATCGGGAGCTGAGTGTACTTCTAGTATTCATATGAAGTAAGATGAGGCAGTTGGATTTTGAAGTTAGGGCTTGGTTCCAACGCTCTTATTGAAGATTTACCATCAAAGGAGAAACAAGCATCGCTGCTACAACATTTGTTGCGCTGTTTTCTACCAATCCGAGTGCAGCAAGACAGCTGGGAAATATTTGTAATTCCAAATTATTTACCAACTAATAGCTTCCTTATTTGATTGCCTAATTATCAAATTGAAATATACACTGCAATTGAATGTACTATCAAATATAATTAATAATCATAAATTAAAATAAATATTAAAATAGCTACATCGGCTTTGATACAATTTTAAATTAACGTTAATTTTAATCGACATATAGTAATCTGCAACTTTCCTTTAAATATAAGATTTTATGCCAGCAGTAATTAGAAACAAAGAAAAAAAGTTAATGTGAGATTTTGTATCGTAATAACATTTTTGTAAAAGACATTATGGAATTCTGAGTTTTACTGATGGCTACCATTTTCGACAATGATCGATTTTGAAGATTTTTGCAATCTAAAATGCGCTAACTTGTTCAGTTTTGAATGTCTATACTTTAAAATCATAAAATTTTGAACAACTTAGGGGTCTAGCTTAGTATTACATAATGGTGAAAAACTACAGGGAAAAGTCTGAAAAAGCGTTACATAGGGGGGGGGGGGGGCCAAGATTGTCGGAAAATTGCGTTACATAATTTATGCACGACCCCTTATTTCCAATAATTCTCCATACTTCCCCTACTTCCCCTCCCTAATTTCCCCTCACTTCCTCTACTTCATCTCGCCTAATTTCCCCACATTTCTCCTCAATTCCTCTACTTCCCGTCACTTTTCCCACTTCCCCTTCTTAATTTCGCCTCACTTATTCTACTCAGCCTTCCTTCATTTCCCCTCAATTCCTCTATTTGTCCCTCATTTCCCCTTACTTTACCTAGTCACCCCCTCATTTGCCCTCACTTCCCCTATTTCTCCTCCCCTAATTTCTACTTGCTTCCCCCACTTCCTCTCCCCTCATTTACCATAACTTCCCCTACTCCCATCCTCTCGTTTCCCCTCAGAAGATTCTATGGCTGCTATTGTAAAATCTGTTTTATGAAGAAATTCCAGTGTCAGAGTAGCTGCAATTGGATTTGTTTATAAATTTTGTCCCTGGAGTTATTTTTTCAGCATACTAAAGATGGAATTTTCATTCATATTGACACTGACAAGTTGCAGAAAGCTTCTAAACTTTATATTTAAAATTAGTTCTTTAAATATTGCAGAAAAAATCCCCATTTTTATGCAGTGCAAATTTTATACAAAAAGTTCATAGATTATTCTCAACAAATTGTAGAAATAGGTTATAAATGAAACATTTCAAATGATTGTTAATTCAACAGAATGTTTTAATGAATACATTTATTGAAAAATATAACCTAATGATTTTGATTTTTTTACATACTTGAAATTATAAAAATTAAAATGTATAAGATAAAGAATAGTTCGATTGAATTGACCATTAATTTCATTTATACTTTCAAGCATTTATAAACACTTTCCCGTAATTAATAAGACTAAATTATATCTCACTAAATTATTTTTTTGGACATTTTACAGAACATGAATCGGTACGAATAATCATATTGCTCAATTTTGAAAACAATGTCATATGTTCATTTCAATGATGTTCTGTCGTGGTACTCATTTTTTTTCAGAAGACTTTAAATAATTGGGTGTAGTTCCGAATAGTGGTTACCTCCTATTCATTTGGCACTACGTATTGTGATGCGCTGATTACGAATATCATAGTGAAAATTGGCGCAAATTTGAATTTAATGACGAAAACCATGAAAAACCCATAAAATCTTTTTTTTTTTCATTTTTTTTTCGTAAATAATGGGAATTTCGAAAAATATTTCAAATAAAAGTTGTAGAGCATAAAAAAATCCGTCTTTTGTGTTTCGTACATTTTTTCTCTAAACCATTTTTGAACAAGAAAAATAAGATTTTCCAAAAATGAGCCTAGAAATAAAAATTTACTGGAGAATTTACGCATTTACGAAAATGCGTTCAGTTACGCTCGTCTACTTTTCCAGGTGCAAG
>CAKNYM010023277.1:0-20422 GCA_932195095.1 Andricus curvator | reverse complement strand
CCCGAAAGGGAAATGGCTTAATGGTATAATAATAATAATAATAATTTAATATATTATATGATATTATAATTAGAAAGTGTCGAATTTTCTCAACCTTCCGAAATATTATATATTAAAATTGTTACTGATAATAATTTAAATTTTTGGTATTATTAAAAAAAAAAAAAAATCTTGCCAAAAGATTCGAACCCCGACAGCAGCGAGTCGCAAGCAGGCACGCTACCGCAGGGCCAGCGCCGCTTGCTGAAAAATATCCTGCGTGACTGATACTAGTGTATCAGTGAAGGTAGCCGCAGTTTTATAACATTAATATTTAAAAAACTAGGCTCCACTTACAAGAAAGCCGTGACACGTGTCGAATGAAATTCGATAATCTTTCGAATTATCGTCATGCGAACTCGATTTCAGTTTCATACTTCAAAATTTGTAATATTTTAATCTAACTTTTGTGCTCTATTAAAGTACCTACTGGAATTATTTTTTAAACAAAAGATATGGACAAGAGTCAAAACTATGTCCAACCTTGACGACATTCCCCTATATGTGTTATATTTATATTTATAGTTATATAAAGTTATATAGTTATATATAGTTATAGTTACAGTTCGTAGTGTCAGTATATGGCGAGAGATTCTTGCTCAAGTATTTTCTAATTTACGTCGTAGTACATGTCGAAGTACATTAGCAGATTATTTTTCTCATTTGAAAAATATGACTTGACGCGTGTGCAATAATCCGATAGAGCAATTTTAATATTTTTATATAATTTAAAAACATGAAAAATGCATTTTCAAGGTATTTCCAGATAAAATATTCAACAAGGTAGAATTTAATTCTACTATTTGAATTTGATTCGAATTTTCTATGAGGCTCTGTTTACCACGTTTTTTGCACATATTTGTTACATAAATGTATTAAATTATTTTATTTTTATGTGAAAAATTCAACTACTTAGTTGAAAGTGAAACTACTTAGTACAAAATTCATTTTTTCGGTTGATGATTCACGATTTTAGTTTAGAAACCTTTTTTTCTTTGTTCCAAATTTAACTATTTTGTTGATTTTGTTTGTAAATAATTTTTTTAATAGAAAATTCAACTCCTTGGTTGTAAATTTCTTTATTTTGCTACAACTATGTCTTGGGTGGTAGAATCTTAATCTTCTTGATGCCTGATTCACCTTTCTGAATGAAAATTCATTTCCTTGGTTAAAAATATAATTATTAGGTGGAAAATTTCTTTGAAAATTCAAATATTTGGTTAAAAATTTGCGTATTTTGTCGAAAATTAATCTTTTTTGGTAGAAAATTATTCTGGTTAGTTAAAAATTTATCTTTTTGGCTGAAAATTTTGATTGATATTTGACAATAAAAAGAAAAAATGAAAAATGCAAAAAAAATTTCTTTCTTCAAAACTGCTATATATATAAGTGTATTTTTTTTATAACAATTGCTGTCGAAAGACAATTTATTATAACAAGAAGAACCATTTGACGGTTTAAAAAATACGTCGTTTCGAAGTCCAAGGTTTTTCCAGCAAAATCATCTTTTCGAAATCTTACGATCAACTCATCGCCAAATCTAGTAAATTGTACCTAAAAAGTTGTTAAATTGATCAAATCAAGAGCATATCATACTCTTTAAATTTGGATAAATGACACGAATAAATATTACGTGATTGAGTAATCATAAACAGTAGCGGACTGGATACTCAAGGGCACGGCACGCAAAGCATCCTTTGGGGCGCCAAAACTGATGATTACAAATAAAAAGATCAATAGTAATTTCATATTATTAAGATTTTTATAAAATATTTTTAATACAAAAGAATGTTCGAAAGAAATGGGTAAAATTACCGTACACTGAAGAATTTAAACCCTTCGAGGTTAACTCCAAAGATTTGTAGTGGCTTGGTTAAAAAAAAATTTTTTTTTGGTCATATGGATCAAATGACAAAATAATTTTTTTTTTAAACAAAACCTCTACACTTGAAAGATCGGTCGATAAAAATTTGGTCTCGATTTCGACATATTTCTTGATGAAAAAACCTTAGCATCTTCTGCATTTTCGGTGATTAAATTTATTCTTTATAGTGAATCGTCGTTTAATTGTGTAAAATTATGTAGGTATAATTACCAATTGATAATGACTGAAAACTAAGCGACAATATCGTCATTGATACACTGATTTTGGTACAATTGTATTGACCGGTTGAAAAGGCATGCTTCGTTTCGAAGAAACTAAATCTACGGCGTTTGAAAAAACAATAGTTTGAAAGTTCAGAAAATTTCGAGTCATAATCATGATTTCTGAAATTTTGCGCATTCAACTTATCGCCATATCTAGAAAATAATTTCTAAAAATTGGTGAAATTCATAAAATCAAGTACAAATCTTATTCTTTAAATCCGGACCAAGAATATGAGTAAATATAACGTGATTGCTGAGATAAAATTTGATAATTCAGACACATTCTGTTCTATGTATTACGAAAAATATATTCCGAGGAGGAGGGGGTGAAATTTTTCGATTTTTTAGGCGTACCATCGATTTCGGCGCTTTGTAACTCTTTTAATATCAATAAAAAAATGTTGTCTTTTACAGTTCGAAATTCGGAAAAATAAAATTTAGTTTTCACCTTCAGTTATGAAGGTCAAATATTTATTTATTCAAAGAATGATTATATTGTAAGAATCATCGCAAGTGACGAATCTCGTATTTTTATCTTTGCCGAAATTTCCATTTCATGATAAACATTTTTTATGATTACCTAGCAATCACGTAATATTTGTTCGTGTTCTCGGACCAGATTTAAGGAGTATGATACGCTCTTGATTTTATCAATATAACAACTTTTTAGATACAATTTACTAGCTTTGGTGATAAGTTGAGCGTAAGATTTTGAAAAAATGATTTTGCTGGAAAAACCTTGGACATTGAAACTACATATTTTTCAAACCGTGCATTAAAATAACTTCAATATAGGCGGATTCAACGCCATGAAAAGCCTCTAACGGTTTTTATTGTCACAATATATTGTCTTTTGACAACAATTGCTATAAACAAATACACTCACATATATCGCAATTTTGAAGAAAGGACATTTTTCTTTTCGGCAGCCATTTCTTTTCATATAAAAAAATAATATCACAAAACAATAGATTCACAGAAAAACAATATGTAATCTTTACCTGCAACAAAAATTAACTTCACGTGTAAAGATTTACCCACGACATTGGAAATGGTTACCACGTCAACTCTATTGAATCTTGTTGTGTTTCGTTGCGGAAAATTCAACTTTATCTACTTGAATATTAACAGAATCAAAAATTCAATTCTGTTTTTTCTGTGCTCCTATTCAGCAACATAATTATCATTGTTCTTTACCATTTTTGTAAAAAAATTCATAGTTAAAACTTCTTTTACTTATAAGGTTTTCCTTCTCCGCGAAATCATTTATTCTTATCATAAGAATTATATACAATAATAATTATTTCTCGCTGTTACTATATGTTGTCAAACGGCATTTTTTTGTTATAATATTATTCCTAAGATTAAAAGAAGTGACTCTGCAGAAAAAAATAATGTCGTATGTTCAAAAATGTTAATTTTTTTATAATAATTGTTGATAACAATCACAAGTGTTGTTAAAGGCATTTTCTTGTGTCAAGATATTATTCTTGAGCGGAAAAGAAATGATTCACAGAAAAAATTGTCTATGCTCGAAAATTTGTTTGTGAAGATTTTCTATAACAATTTATAACAATGACAACAGTTGTGGTTTAGTTTTGGGTTCTGTTTAATTGTTAAGTTTACATAATCTAATGACGAATTCCGTATATGAATGCATTCAAACACCGAAAATGCAGCAGATGCCAGTTTTCTCCCTTAAATTATTTGTTTATGACAATTAAAGAAATAAAGTAACTTAATCTATAATGAAAATTTCTATTCATCGAGAGTAAATTTACTAATTCTATTTATTGTTTAGGAAATGTCAAAAAACATAGCAAAGAAAACTGTACTTCATGACAAGAATATTCTTTTCACTTTTGCCTTTGCAATCTCAAATGTAAAATGTATTTATATATTGACAAAATATTATCTGTAAGGTGAGTCAAAGCACGCATTATTGATGTCCCTAAAAAATATATTGGTGTCCCCAGAACATGATATTTTTTAAACTAAAATATATTTTAGGGAAAATTTAAAAAGAAATTGCAGAAAACTATATTACTATACTACTATTATATTATTGAATATAATTTTCTCGCCTTCCTTTGAAATCTCATATATAATATTATTTATTTGTTTAAAAGTATAATTTCTGGGGCGCCTTTAAATGCCTTAGGGGCGCCAAACAAGTGGGGCGCAGCCAGGATTCCCTGGCTGCCAATGCATGCCAGTCCGCCGGCCACTGCAGATTTCCTGAATATACTTGATGATTTTTAATACACAATATACAATTCCCTGATCGGAATTTCTTCGAGCGCTTAGGCTTCAATGTGCAATTCGGTCATGACTTGGGCGTGATGTCCAGACTTAAGTTTAGATATCAAGTCGGCCATGACTAACCTAAGACTTACACCACTAAGTATAAATTTTGTTTTATGTAACTAATACGCGCTGTGAAATGAGAAGAAATTGAAAATTAAGTAATTATTATTATAACTGACCCGCTCATTGCTATTTATTTCGTCAAAATAATGAAAACAGAATCGTCTTGATAGGTGGATGACAACGCAGTCCAACACTCGACGATACTCGAAATGAGAAAGAAATAGTCTCGAACTAATGAATTTCCCCTAGTTTCTCAAAATGAGCCTGTGAAACCCATTTTTGTTGCAACGCAACAAGCTCAGTTCGAATCGAAAAAAAACTATTTGAATTCGGCAATTTAAAAATCTTTCGAAACGACTTTCGACGCCCTCAATCAGTTCGAAAAAGGTTCGATTCGAACTGAGCAGTTACAAAATTTTCTGAATTAATAGTCCAGTCGCCACTAAATTTTCTGTATGCACTAAGATGCCTGGATGATTTATTATTAACAAACGAAGAGTCTGAATGATTTCCTCTTAAAAATCGCAATTTTTAACAACAATTCACGGAGAGAAGTTTTCATTCTATCGGGAGATTTCTTTTTGCTTTCAAGAGATCTAACCTCGATATAGATAATTTACATGTTTTAATTTTTTCTGAGTAATAGATTCTATGGATTCTGTGCCAAATTTATAATTTCATTACAATTAATGGTCTGAAATGACCTTTAAACCTTTTTTCTGGAATAATGTGCTCAGGAGATCTTCTACAATATAAAGAGAATATTCTCCGTAATGAATAAATACAAAAAATTTATACAGAGTGACATATAAAAATCTTGAATTTCGAAATACACATTTTTATAGTTTTAAGATTACTATAGTACTTTAAAATATGTTTTTAGCTATAATTTGCCTGAAAAGGTCGTAAGCTCGTTAATTAGTGTCGATTTTTCTTCAAAATCTACATGCTATCAGTTTCGATATAGTTTTTGCTTACCGATTTCATCAACTTTTTAATTGATGAAAAAAAGACAATATAAATAATAATAGTAGTTGTGCCTTGGGCAATGGGGTAAAATTATATAAATTCAGTGTAAAAAATAATGATAATAGAATGAAAATAATATAAGCTAAAAAAGCTTGAAAATTGGACTCTTTTGAAATTGATTCATTACGGAGAATATTCTCCTTTTTTTGTAAAGAAGAAATCCTGTGCATATTTCAGATCATTAATTGTAATAAAATTACCAATAAATAAAAGGTACTTTTAAGAGGTGAAAGGATTTTATAGCCTTAATTTTATATTTTTTTTAAATCAAAAACGAAGAAAATTAATTTGACGGCCGATATCAGCCTAGCGAAACATCTTAACAATTTTTTAAAAATAAAAGACAATTTATCACCAGTTCGAATCGAAACTTAAATCGAAAAACAGAGCGCATCGAAAGTCGATTCGAACCACTTTCAAATTGCCGAATTCGAATCGTTCTTTTTCCAATACGAACTGGGCTATTCGAAAGGTCTTTCGAATCGACTTTCGACGCCTGAAAGTGGACATCATTTTGATACGAATCACTTTGCACAGTTCACTGATTTATAATATTTTATTCTACAATTCAATATTTCTAGTGACAATTCTTCGAAATTGGAAAAATTTTTTATTAAAAAAGTTAAGCGAAATTACCGATAATTTGAAAAGTAGAAATCGGAAAGTAGAAATCGGAAAGTAGAAACAATTACAAGTGTGGAAAGAGGACTGGGATCGATTACATTAGAGATTCTGTAGCAAGTCAGTACAAATCTCTAGAGGAAGTCGTAAGTCCAAAGCCATACCACGATAAATTCAGGAAGCACACCTGCCGCTCGCGTTCACCCTCGTGAATTCATTCGTGCTCGCGAAAAGGGTGGATCTCAATGAAAGACGGGGATTTTTCAATATCCTATTCTTTGCGTTGCCATAAGCGAGCGGAGGGCATGTGTCGTCGAGGCATCGTCTCTCAGACGCCCTTAAATGGTTTGTTCAAGATAGAAGCTCAGGGAAAAAGAGCGTTTGCACAAGGAATGCAAACCCCTCCACTTTCCCACCTTTCAGGACGTTAATACTTCACTAAAATCGATTTACACTGTTAGAAAATTCTTGAAAATTCATGCACTTTTCTATTACAAGTTTAGATGAGATTTTCCTTCCTCGTAATTGAAATTCATGATGAAATTCATCGACTCAAGTAAGTGGAAAAGCCATTGTACATTATAAATTAAAATGTACTCGATGCTACATTTTTCTAACAATGTGCTAAAAATAAAATTTCAAAAAAGTGGAAATATTTTACCAGGGGATGAAAAGTATAAATTCGATAAATACTACAATAGCAATTCCAGGTGAAAGAAATTAAATTTTGTTGTGTATGCACCTATCCACACAATACATACCGTCAATGAAAATATTAGTTTTTCGGACGGTCCCCAGAGAACCGATTTCATTTTCATTTCAATCAAATCATGCACAGAACGTGATATTGGAAAAATGACACACTCTTCAGCACAATTTCACATTACTGAAACCAGGTTTGCTCTGACCAACAAAAAAGAATTTAGATCATACTCGATACCGCTTATTACAAAGCTCCCTATCCGCAATAAGTCCTTTGAGCTTTATCTTTTTCACTATTTATTGGTAATCTAATCACGCAGATTTTTATCTCACAGAAAATCCCTGATAATTAATAACACGAAAGAAAGTTTTGTTACTTTTAGAAACAAGCCATTCATCTTAATTTTTTGCGGCAACTAGCCTGTTGTTTATTTTCGAGGGTGAAATTCTACTTCCTGACGCAGGTTCCTCAATTTTTTCACCCATAACATTCAAAATTGAAATGCCCACAACTTGAAAGTTTTTTCACATTGCTTGAAAATTCGCTGATAATTTAGGGAGGAATATGCGATGAGTAAAATTCAAGATTTCTCAATGACCTTGAACTATGCTAAACTTGTATTAGTTTGGCGTAATTTTGCAAAATATAAGAATTTAGGGAATTTAATAAAAAATTTAAATAGCCACACTGTCTTATGGACCAAAACAGCAGAATCATATATATCGGAAGTTTCTATTCTAAAATACAAGATATTTGATCATAAAACATAAGAAAGCGTAGAAGGATGTTTCTAAAAATCATAAAAATTTATAAACTGAAAACTTACTGCAGATTAATATGTATACTAGGGTGGCATTGATTATATATTATATTATAATAATTTTATATAATATATGTATATATAAAAAAAAATTGATTAGCAGTTCGAACTCGAAAGTTCATTGCCTCACTACCCGATTCGGGTAGTGTTTCTAGGTGGATATTTACTACCAATGTGGGCCCACCACACTCACGACGGGCCAACAGCACGCAGTATTCCTGAACGGTCACCCATCCAAGTACTAACCGCGCCCAACAATGCTTAACTTCAGTGATCTTACGAGAACTGGTGTTTCCAGCGTGGTATCGCCGTTGGCGATATATATATGTATATATATATATATACATAATAATACATAAAATAATATAAAATAATTATATAATATGTTATATAATAATTAAAAAATGCATTTTTTTAATCGAAGCAACAATTGAAAATTATTGCTTTTTTGCAATAGTTGAAGATTTTCATTCGGCATACAATTTTCAGCATATTGTAGTATTAGGGAACTTTCACGAAATAAGTAATTTTCTCAATTCTTTTATATAATTTAGAAAAATATATTAAAAAATTTTTCCAGCTACTAGTATAATCTCAAAGTGCTGCATGTTCCTCCTTAATGTCGAAAATCAACCAGGAATCCGCGGGTTAGAAATTATACGAATTTAAACATAATTGCCATGTTGAAAGTGAGTTTTCCGATAACCATGAACGCGGAATGTAATTCACTCTTGGCCGATTTTTCACCTTGCTCAATAATCCCGAAGTTTAATAGTGGCTACCGTGGATGTGAAACTCAACCCCTACAACGAACGAAGCCTCCTGGATATAAATCAAATAGTCTCCTATGCCTTCCAATATCCCTTTTGTTATAAATGGCGCTTTCAAGTGTGATAGAAAATGCATTACCCAACGACATGTTATACGCGAATAGATGCGAGCGAAATATTTCGAGGACAATAAGCATGTAATTGGTATTAAACGACCAATCACAATCTGCCAATTTTAGACACTAATTGCTCGTTCGCTTCGCCATTTGCGCGTATCCCCTACAGAATTTCTAGTACCTAGCCTAAAGTATAAGTGGAAAGTGGAAAACTATTTTCGCGCTACGCGGAGTTTTAGGTATTACTATAAGAGAAGTTATGCAAACGCGCTATTCGCGTGCCGTGGTTGATCTTCTGTCCTCGCCACTAGACCATTAATCTCCACCATTGTTCCCTAAGAGCAAAACTCGGAATTCAGGAATGCTTACGTATTATGTTCGAGTCGCCCAGTCCACCGACCTGACCCCTTTCTGCCCTTTCTGTACCGAAAAGTTTGTTGTCTAGGTATGAAGATATGAAATATGAAAAGATTCGCCACTGGTACAGATTCTCGGGAAAAAGTCGCTGTACGACTTTCGCGATACAATGCTCAGAAAAATTACGTTCTATAGTACACTAAACTGCACGTCGACATCTCTTTCCGTGCTGAAAAATTTCTTGCAGGGCTGACGCAACATTCTTATGAAAAATTGATCAAAAAAGCTAAACGAAGAGACCTTTTAGATCCATTTTGGCCATAACTCGCATTGAATTGTATCATCGAGTCGAATTCAAGTTAAAAAATGTTCTTTAACGTCTATTAGATATTTTCTCAATTCTACTTACATGCTGCACTTGCTGTGACTAAAAAAGTATTAAAGTTGAACTCACCTGAAACAAAATAAAATATATATTGTAAATCGTCATTATACAATTGAAGGCTCCTGGGCCATAAGGGCGTAAATGCCGAATTTCGGAAATGCGTTTTATTATCTTAAACTAATTACTTTGACTTAACTCATGTCTCTATAATAGAGTATTGTTCAGTGTGGTGTAGAAATAGTTCAAAAGCCATGTCTCGTATTTTTTTAAGTTTTTTATATTCTTTTAAATAAAAAAAATTATTCATCTCTTTGCGTGTCAATATTTTAGCTTTTGAGGATGCGTCGCACCATTGGCAATAATTTTTCTCGGAAGGTGTTGCTTCTTTCAGGATGTTCCTTTCATGGTTCGATAGAGTTAAGTAATAGCTTGAAAGCACTTCTTTGTTAAAAAAATCAAATTCATTAAAGTTAAGACAGTTTTTTGTTTCTCTTGTAAAATTCTAGTTTTGAAACTTAAGCCCTTATGCCCCGGGATACTTTAATTAATTACATTAGAGTTTTTAATATTCAGTTAATAATAGTAAATATGTAGTGTAATAATTTTGAACCCTTTTGCCATGTTCAGATATAATCAATTATTCTCTAAAAGTTTAATATAACTAAACTGAAAATTCTTATGATTTTTATACTTGAGGTAAATTTAATATGAAATTGAGAACTGCCGCAGGCGCCAGAAAATATGAATTCACTCCTTGAAAGCTAAGTTTCGTTTATTCAGTGGGAATTTCTTGAAGATATTGCTGCAGATCTATATTTTGGTTCATGAATGCTTTGCTGGCTCACGTTTCCTGTTAAATGTATCGATCTTTATTCAAAGCTACCGAGCCGCGATAGTTCAGATTCATTATATTTTGAATAAAGCATAAGGAAAGATCAAATATTCCCATCCTGACTTTAAAATATAAGGATTCTATTGCAAACATCAAAAGGCTACGAACTCGACTAAATGTGCTTTCTGATCACTACATTATGAACACTTGAAAATAAATTAATCGTGTTTGACCATGCAACGCACTTATATTATATATAAGTAACATCTTAATAGAATATAAATCACTCCTCTACTTTTACCGAATTAAAACATTTTAAAATAGCATACTAAAAATTGTGCTGTCAAAATCATTTTCACATTTCGAAATTAACATGTTTTCTCCTTACATGTAACTGTTTATTTGTCACGCAGAAATGATTTCAATTTTACATTGCCATGTTCGTGTTTTCGTGGAAATGCCCCTTAATAATAATGTCTGAAAAATATTATTAATTATTATAATAAGAAATTTCGAATTTAAAGTATTTTATTTGCAGATTCAACGGTTCTTTAACCTTTGAGCACAAAGTGCTTTTAAAACAGGGAAATAAGGTGATTTTTTAGGACAATAGGGGAATAATAGGAGAATAAATTATTGTAAATAAAATTAATGTAGATACCATATTGAATTCAATATGAAATGTTTTAAATTTCCAAGATTTCAAGTTGAAATATATTGCATTGAGCTTTTTGGAAGACAATTAGATTTTTAACAATAGTTGAGTTTCAACCTAAGAAGGCGAATTTTCAACTAAACAGTTGAATTTTCGACCAAAGAATATGACTTTAATTGAATAGATGAATTTTCAATAAAATAATTAAATTTTTAACAAAATAGTAGAATTTTTAGTAAAATAGCTGAATATCCAACCTACAAAGATGAATTTTCAACCAAATGGTAGAATTTTCCAAAAACGATTAAAATTCAACCAAAAAGAGTTGCATTGTCAATCAAATAGTTGAATTTTCAAGCCAAAAATACGAACCTTTTAAAATACAGTTGAATTTTCATCCCAAAAAATTGAATTGTTAACAAAAAAGTTCAATTTTTACCCAAAAAAGATAAATTTTCAATTAAGGAAGATGACTTTTCTACCAAAAAAGATGAATTTTCTATGAAAAAAGACGAATGTTTAACAAGACAGTTGAATTTTCAACTAAAAAATATAAGTATTGAACCAAAAATTGAATAATTGAATTTTCAATTTAAAACAATAATTTCCAACACAAAAAAGTATTTTCAACCAAAAAAAGATGAATTTTGAAGAAAATAGTTGAATCCTGAACCAAAAAGATGATTTTTCAACAAAAAATATTAATTTTCTACCCAAAAAGATGAATTTTCGACAAAATACATGAATTTTCAACCAAATAGTTGAATTAAAAAAAGAAAAGAATTTTCAACCAAAGAGATTAATTTTCCACTAAAATGATGAATCTTTTAAAAAAAATGAATTTTTAACAAAGTAGTTCAATTGTCAGTCAAGTAGTTGAATTTTTAACCATTAAAAATGAATTATCAATCAAAAATGTTATATTTGATATTTTAACCATGAAATATTTTAATTTAAATAAAAAGCAGTTAAATTGAAACAAAAAATTGAAATATTCAACAAAATCGTTGAATCTTGAATCAAAAACAGATTAATTTTTAACCGAACAGTTGAATTTTAACCAAGAGATTACATTTGTACCAAAACAGTTGAGTTTACAACCCAAAAACAAGAATTTTCAACAAACAGTTGACTTTTCGAACAAAAAACATGATTTTTTAATAAAATAGTTGAATTTTCAATAAAAGAATTAAATTTTCAACCACATAGTAGAATTTTCAACGAAACGAGATGAATTCTGAACCAAAAATACAGTAGTAGACTTTTCAACCAAAAAGAATGAACTTTTAACCAGAAATAGTTGGACTTTCTTATTGGGTTCCATTAATTCAGTTCGCATTTAAGCGAAAAAACGAGAAAAAGGGAAAGTTTTTTGAAAATAGGGAACAAATGAAATTCTTTAAACAAGGGGGAAAAAGAGAATAGAACAAAGAGTGCAAAGTTTAACATATAAGTATTAAAAATTAAGAAATTCGAAATACTAAGTAAAAACTGAAGAATTTTTAATGCAGCAAATAATTTAAAATGTAACTGTGATCGTTCAATATTGTAAAATATGAAATTGGAAGACTTTAAAACTATACGATATGAATTCAGAAATATGCATAGCCTGCAAAATAAGAATTAATAAAAATAATATGACGTAAAAAGGCGAAAAAATGTTACGCAATATTTGAACGCTCCTTGGGTGATAAATTTAATCGATTTTCCTTATTGACGACTTATCTTCGAGATTAGAATGATAATCTAATTTCAGTACGACAGGCAAACTAATCCTCGTTGACCAGCGAACCCTTGCAAGTTCGCCTTGCTAGCATTAGTAAACCGTCTGCTTTCCTGCACCATCATGTACTAAATACTGCCCTCATCTTAATGGACCATTTTACGCCGACGGGATAAACGACGACCCTGGCCAGTCCACCCTACACAGTACACACGTATACTCAGAAGTTACGAGCTGAGTACCGATACTTCAAACCACAAACTAAACTTCACCTTGTTTCGCCTCAGGCTAATTGGCTTAACAAACAACTTCTTAGACAAAATACATCCAGCTTATCTTCACTTTAGACAACGAACAAATAATCATTTCCTCAAAGATTAAAGAGATGAATAAAAAAAAAGAATTTTTAACAAAGTAGTTCAATCAAGGAAAAATGTATTATTTGACATTTCAACAACAACAAAATGTCTTTTAAATGAAAAACAGTTGAATTTAACCAAAAAATAAGAATTTTTACAAGATAGTTGAATTTTTAACTGAATAGTTGAGTTTTCAACCTAAAAAGATGAATTTTCAACCAAATGGTCTTTTCAAACAAAAATGATTAAATTTCAACCAAAAACAGTCGCGTTTTCAACCAAACAGTTGGATTTTAAACAAAAAAATTATTTTAAAACTATTAAAGATGAATTTTTAAATCAACAGGACGAATTTTCTGTCCAAAAAGACGAATGTATAACAAAATAGTTGATTTTTCAACGTAATAGTAGAATTTTTATCCAAAAGAGGTAAATTCTGAATCAAAAATATAAAAGTAGACTTTTCAACCAAAAATAATTAAGTTTCAATAAAAATAGTTGAATTTTCGTATTGGTTTCTATTAATTCGGTTCGCACATAAGCGAAAAAAAACAAGAAAAAGGGAAGTTTCTTGGAAACAGTAGAAAAAAGAGGAATTCTTTTTAAAAAAAGGGGAAAGACTATAAAGCCTGAAATTACGACTTTGGTCTAAAATGAAAGAAAAAAACAAATGTAATTATATTTAAATAAATAATTATCAGAATTTCTAGCAGGAGAATGATTTTAAATTCCCGGTTTTCTTCTTTTTGAAATTTCCATGTCCTAACTCAGAATTTTAATTCTTTTGGAAAATTCTCCGACTCATGTCAGAATTTTAGTTCTTTTCGAAAATTCCCTGTTCCAAATCAGAATCAGAATTCTTTTCGAAAATTCTCCGTTCCAAGTCAAAATTGTAATTATTTTGGAAATTTCACTGTTCCAACTCAACACTATCATTATTTAAAAAAAATCTTTGTTCAAGGTTAGAACGATAATAATTATTTTAGAAAATCGCTCCCAACGAAATCGCGGTAAAATTTCAGCTGTAACCACGTTTCACGACCGTGAGATAGGTGGTTACAGTCTGCGACGAATTCAATACGATGATCCAGCAAAAGTCTCGTGCACCCTGATGACACGGAGCGACCCAAGGACGACCGCCTTCTACATTTTCCCCCGTCACTAAATCAAATTGCCGGCTTTTTCCCGGTGAACAAAATTCTCGGTATTTTCCCGGTCGTCCGGTATTCAATACGCTTAGGTTTTGTTCTGAAGTTCTTAGCAGAAAATCAATATTAAATTTAGAAATCAAGTAAAAGATATAGTTATATTTAGTTTAACTGTAAATTAAAAATATCCATATTGGCATGTATACCATACTATCACGTGACCAATTGTTTTAAACAAACATATAAAACAATAACTGGAATGAATTTTCCATAACAGACCGACGTTCGTTTTTCTTTCCATTACTGTGAAACTTGTTTGCCTGGACAGAAAATATTATATATATATATATATATATATATATATATATATATATATAAAATATTTTTAAAAAATTATCTGAACATAATTTCTATATGTACTTTTATACAGAAAATGAAAACGTAACATAAAAATAGCGATAAAAAGACAACGTGTCAAAAACACCATTTGTCTGAGTCCATTCCCCAATCACCCCGTAAAATGAGTGTCAAATAAAAACGAAGTGGAAAAAGGCCGTACTGGTTGATGTTTCAACTGAAAAAATGTAGATTCATCTGCTTTCCGATTTTTACTTGATAATTCAAACATCATGTTTTTACTGGGTATGCACTGCAGAATGCAGATGGTCAACTTTTTTGATACAAATAGAGATAGCGAAAGAGCCTAATTACTCGACTTGGCAACTTAAATCTAAAGATTAAAAAAAGCATAAATTTAATAAATTGCTGGCAAAGATACGTTGGATAAACAACAATTTGCATATGTTGATTGTTGGTTTGTTATATGACGTTGTTTGTTTATTGGCATACACACACAAACATATATATATATATATATATATATATAATTTAAAAAAAGAGTTAAACAACCACCGCAGGGTCCCACTGAGAGCAACTGCCATCTAAAAAAAATGTCAATAGCCCCCAGTAGAACCGCGGTAAAAAGTAATTATCATAAAAAGTAATGAAAAATAAATATATATATATACATATAAAAGGTTAAAAAACCACCGCCGTGTCCCACTGGGAGCAACGACCACCAACGAAAATGACACCAACTCATAACAAATAATGCTGAAATTTAAAATTTTAATTTTATATAAAAATTTCAATAAAATATTAACTTTATTTTATTTCTTATTATTATTTACTACTTATCATTGAAAATATCTGGCGATCCCCTACAACTGGGACATCCTCGATAATTTATACCTTTACCCTATTTTTGGAATTCTTTTTTTAATTCCAAAATCGAGTCAAAAAATGAATAAATAACTTTTAACTGAAATATTAGTTCATGAAATGTATCGTCTAGTTGCAAAACCGGCCAACTCCTCGATTTTGGGAAATGCGTTTTTCCCGTTTTGTTGAGTCCTAAGTGAACTTTTTAATCAACTGGAAACAAGAAACCATGAAAAAACCCCTAAAATCCCTGTGTTTTGAAACATACTGCCCTAATGTCTTTAACAACCAAAGAGTTCTAGTTCTCATCTTATTCTGGCTAAGTGTGACAGAAAATCAGCTTTCCCCAACAATTTTGTTTTTTGCAGATGGCTGGTTTTGCAACTAGACGATTCAAATATAGTTTTCTTCAGCCAGTGCTAAGTACCGATTGCATAGATCACATTTCTGAATCAGAAAGGGTGTGAGTTGGAAGCAACAGTTCCCATCAGGAAGTAATATAACACCAGGAGAAAGCTCTCAAGAGAAAACGGAAATAATGCAGTACATAAATCAAGGCAGCTGTGAGCTTTCATGAATTTGCAATGTTCCGAACTGAAGTGCCCCTAAAATCTGATACTTTATGAAAAACGATTCAATTGAATCATTGAAAAGTTTGTAAGCCTGGATTAAAGAAACTATGAATTCCTTTATTTTTTCTCTAATACACTAATATACTCCTTTGCAAGAAATTACTTTTCCTACTGTATTGGAAGAATAAATTAAAAAATTATATCACTTGATAGAAAAACGAAGAAATGGATATCGTCTTGAGGAAAGGTCAATTAATTATTATCTCTTAAGCGAAACATCGATCACGTGAAACTATGCTAATTGCATCCAAAACGACAATTAATGAGAATCTCTCTTACTATATGAGAAAATCCCTAGATTCCAATGAACAATCTGAATATTTTGAAATAGTACTACTAGTGCAACGATAATTTATTTTAACAACAAAATTTTGAATTTCAAGATGATGGATTCAAAATTTAAAAAAACGTTTCAAATTTAGACTGGGAATTTTAAATTAGAAACGTTCAGAAGTGAACATATTTCAATTAGAAGCCCTCAAAGATTAACCATTTCAATTTTAAAACATTAACAAGATTTTGGGTTTGATCTTCACATTATCCTTGGATGTTGTATAACCTTTTTCTAAATTTCATAATAAACATTTCATCCATACATCCGTTCAATTTTTTACACAAATTTTTATTTTAACCCCAAATAACAAGACCTCCGTTAATAAAACAAATTCGCACAATCTTATTAAAAGTTCCCAGTCATCTTGTCAATCCAGATGTCTTCCACATTAATTAGACTAAATTTCTTTGTATTATCTTTGCGAGTTTTACTGAGACTTTAATAACTAGTATGTTTAATAAAGCGATGCAACGAGTCCGCACTAAAAATTAATGAAAATGTTCTCATTGCAGACGTAGTTGTTAAGTTGTTAAAGAAAACGGAAAAGGAGAACAATATTTTAAGTTTCAACCTCACTTTCCTAGGAATTCATTATGTAGCTGTATTTGATTTACGGAATTCTTAACTTACTTGTTCTACTTTTGATTATTTTTTCTCCACGATTAAATTATCTTCTGTGAGAAGAAAGCTTGACTTTAAAAGAATAGACCGCAAATCTAATAACGCACAAAACTCTAAAATAACTTATCAAACTTTCTTCTTCTGTTTCCGAATTATTCCAATGAGTAATTCTCCAGAAACAGGTCAGCCATTTTTTATAAAAAGAATTAATATTCTGGATATTTTTAGCTTTAGTCTAGTTTATTGCCCTTCCAAAAATTACTGCTTCGTATTTTTCACATTTTAGAAAAATGATTGACATTTCTTCATTAATTCTGCAAATTCAATGAAAATTTCGTTAGAAGCACGCGTTTATAACTAAACAAAAATTTTAATTTTAAAACAATGAAAGGAAAATTTTATTCTTTTTCAAAATATTAAATCCCAAGTTTCCTTCGTGCAACGAAAATTTCGGCACAATCTTAAACAAAAATTTTATTATTAGATATATTTTAAAACTATATCTACAAAAATATAAATTGAATTAACCTTCTTTGCGTATTTCTTAAACTTGACTACTTGTATCTGGAGGAAACAGAAAAATACATACTCGTATATCTATCGAGTATTCTAGCTTATTTAGTAAATTCTACAAGAAAAATTAATGATTTAGAATCAATTTATTTTTGACAAGTTATTAAAATTACCTGTTTATGAAGCACTAAACGAAGCGAAATGCTATTAGGGACTTTTAGCGAACTTATTATAGAATACGAAAACACCATACTGTTTTGAAAACTAATTCTCAGGAGAGATAACTAAGATGTTATCCAATTGCGACGAATGCAGTTTATTTGTCGCTAGAATTCTCGTTAGCATAACATAGCTATCTGTTAGCTGTTGCGAATAATTGAATTTAGCTAAAAACATCTTGCTATTAAATTAATTGCGTTTGACAAATTGAAACATTAAACTCAAGCCCGATTGTCCCACTTGCAATCTTTAGAAAGTTTCTTAATACAATTCATTAATTTATTTCAGACTTGTTCATAGAAATTTCCGAATTTTTAAAAGGAAAAAAAAGCTTTTGCTAATAAATGAATCTTTTTTATAGATTAAATTAACATAAAAGCTTCAAAACTGAGCTCCAACTCTGAGGGTGTTTTCCTGTTACCAGAAATTAAGAGACGACTTATAACTGCTGAAAAGGATGAGGAATGAGCCTTTTGAAACAGAGTATCCAAGCATTCAAAGCATTCACCCCAGACTAAATATAGTTGGCGACTGAATCCTGCAGGCATAATTTTCTTCGCGAAGAAATTTCATTTTGCGGGCGCATCAAAAGATAAGTTTCTCTAAGAAAATAAGTCTGTTTGTTTCCATGAAAGAGCAAAGAAAACCATTCCTGTATTTTCAAGCTTCACAGTCCCTACTTAATAAAGGTAAAATAGAGAATTTTTAGTGAAAGCCAACGGTTTATTGAAATAACAAGAATTACACGAAATAAAACTGATCTAAATCTAGCCATTCTCAACTGATAATTAATCAATATTGTAAGTATTTTCGCCTCTAATTAAATATTTTAACCTTAATATTAAAAGTCATTTAAAGTTTGGGAAGTTCATTTTATAATTGTTATGATTTTAAACACTAAATTCTTCTAAATTTGGAAACCGTTTAAAATTAAGCATTTTTCAAGATTTTCCAGTAAATTTAATATTTTCAATGTCTGGACACAATTTCAAATTCAAAATTAGACAATTTTAACTACTTTAGATTATGACATTTCAAAATTAAATAAGTGACTATTAACCTTCTAAATTAAATAAATTGCAATTCGAAACCTCAAAAATTAGAAAAACTTCAAATTCGATTAATACGTTTGCAAATTTAAACAATTTCAGGGGGGTGGGATTCATCTCGAGCGATAAAATTACGTACACTTACTATAGAAAAAGCGTTACGTATGGGGTGAGGTGAAATTTGCCAGAAAAGGCGTTACGTATTGTTTTAACGGCCGCAAAGCGAAAAAATTTTAAAAATTTTAATTAAGGTTTAAGAAATTTAACGATCTGAATTGAATAATTAGAAACTAAATGACTTAAAAACTAAAACTTTTAAATGCAATCCTTCAAGATGGAACAATCCGAAATTTAAGACCATTCCGACTGCCCCAAACAATATGGAATTAAGTTTGGGTGAGTCCGTATAAAGATTCAGATTTCAGTTTTTCTGTATATTGAACAAACTGAATTGATTAAACTTTTTTCGCCTGTTTTTAAACATTTTAAATTTAATGGGATTGTGTAATCCTCTTTTTAGGTACAAAAATAAACATTTTATCCCAATCATTCATTACTTCAGTGTTATTTCCATAAAACTATACTTAATAACGCCCCCCCCCCCCTCTTCCTTAAAAAAAGAAACGTATTTTTTTTCAAAAACGTCTCTAATGATTTTTTTCATTTTGATCTTAAAATGATTGTGAGGTATCACAGTAATGAGAGCAGAAAAAATGGAAGGTGCAAAACCTTTTGAAGTAATTTCCAAAGAAAAGCCCACCGTGGGTCTCTCCCCATAGTTTTTTTTTCTCGAAATTAATTTCTCCATTTTTTAGTGCGATTTTATGCGTGTGAGTGAATAATACATTATAAAAAGTGTAATAGGTATAAAAATGACATACTTCAGACCAGAAAAATGCCTGGATGATGTTAAGAAGATACTTTATTTTGTCGCAACGTTTCGAGATACAAATGCTCTCCTCATCAGGAAATAAAAATCCAAAGTAAAAAATAAGTCCTCAGTAAAATTAAAGAAGCCAATATGTCGCAGTTAAAAGACTCTCGAATTCTCCTCTCGTGTTAGTTCTGTAGTTGCTAGTATTCTAAATTTGACCATGTTGAAAGGTAGTGAAGTCCATCAATAAAAAATGAAAGGCATAGTGAAAGTTACTTAACAAAATAAACGTAAAACAAAGTTAATTTTGAAAGAGGAGATAGAAAAAGCGTTCCACTCCATTTTGATCGATAATATCGAGAAATTAACTTTTAATTAATTAACCTCTCGATCGGGTACATGTACTAAGAGGACTAATGAACTCTTGAACATGGAAAAAAGGCAGATTAATGTCGTAGTAGGGATGCTTACTGAACACTCCCGACTGAGAAAAAACTTGACCAACATGAGGATTGGAGACAACCTCGGAGACAACCCTCGTTGTAGAAAGTGTGAGTTTCCTGAGGAGACAGACAGCTCATCACATACTTTGTGAATGTGATGCACTGGCGTGCCTCATAAACGAATACCTGGGGAATTATTTTTTCGAACCAGAAGACTTTCATGACACCTCCTGCAAATCAGTGTGCCTTTATGGTAAATAGTGACCTTATAGGATAGTTAAAATTATTATAACTATTTTAATACTTCAACCAGGAGCAAATTTCATCTAGATCTATATATAACTCTTTTTCAAATTAAAAAAAAAAAAAAAAAAAAAAAAAAGACTTATTGGCTTCTGTTTTAGAGGTAGGCCAGTATTCGGCTTTGGACACATATTAACT
>CAKNYM010023276.1:0-13364 GCA_932195095.1 Andricus curvator | reverse complement strand
GGGGGGGCCAACTTCACACCGCTGCTGTTAAGCTTCAAAGGCAGATGCCTATAATTATTGCGCCGATAGTAGAGCTATATGTCTTGCTCTATACTATAACTGTCACTACACGCAGTAGCATATTGTAGTTTTGAATATGTATTGTAATTTTGTAAATGTAAAACGAACAATATAGTTCTTACGTAAATTTACTCAATTCAGAGAATTTTCCACATAATACAAAGATTGTATTTTCAAATGTCATATATTTAAAGATAAGGGAAGTTTTTCGAGAATAGGGGGAAATATGCGAATTTGAATAAAGGGGAAACGCAGGGCAATAGGGGAAAGGCTGTGATCCCTGAACTTATAATTCGTAATAATTTATTTTACGAGTTATTTTATTTTTGTTTTATTTCATGAAATACACAACATGGCCGCTGCCACGGACAAAACGTCATTGAAAGTATAGGGAAAATCGCGATTTTTCCCAAATTACGTGGAAGAAGCTGGAAAATGTTGACGGTATCGCTAGAGGAGTTTTGCAGATACACTGCAGCAACTCCTACAATGCGAAATATGCCCGAAGGCCAAGAGGTTGTAAATTCTGGCCTCTTAATTATGTGCTGGGTAACGGCTAAAACCTTCGCGCACATACAGTTGTACACTTTATGTTTGCAAACAAGTGGAATATCGTCAGGTCCATATGTTGTGACCGGGAATTTGTCAACTGAAACGTCCGTTTACTCCACAAACAATTACATTTTCGTGAAAAAGATAGATTGCTCCTGCAAAGCCGGGAGTTAAGGCCATCTCAGGGTACCACATGATACCTGGGTGTTTAGCTGAGCACTATCAATGGTGCTCAACCGGCGGCTACCGTATACGCTGCAATGGTACATTTAAATTGAATCTCTATTAAACCGTAGAGGGAAGCAGAGATGAGGTGGGAGATTGCCGATCCCATACATTCAGCAGTGGGACTCCGATACCGTGTCGAACGTCGAAAATCGAACGGGCCTCTTTTTCTAACGTGTGGAGATAGATAGAGAGATCCGTTCGACTTTCGACTTCGAAACAGCATCAGAGACCCACTGCAGTTTCGAGTGATTCTCCGCAGTGCCCCCTCTCGAAGTAAGCTTTTGCGAACTAAAATCAAAGCGCCCCCAATCGAACTAGCCAGTTTAGGAACTAAAATAGACAACAGACGCTCCTACTTGAATCGTCAGGCAGGGCGACATTTTTCCAGTTTGATAATGTCGGTAGAGAAGATCAGATTGGGTAATTTTAGTTCGTAAACTGGCTAGTTCAATTGGGGGCGCTTTGATTGAAACATTGTCATAAAAGAATCCTGGAAGCAGAGATGAGGTGGAATCTCTGCTGGAAGATTGTAAGGCAATTTGTATAATTTCGCAGAATTGAAAAAAAATCAGGAAAAATTCGAATTAATGTAAAACATAGTTTTGAAACACTTTTAAAAAATAATTTAAATATTGAGAAGATTTAAAAGAAAATATAGATTTTTGAAGATTTTGAAATAAAATTTTGGAACCTTTTCCATAATTTTGAAGGGTTTAAAGAAAATAAATTTTTTTGTAAGATTCCTGGGAAAGCTTTAATTGCTTTTTTTTTTTTTTTGAAAAATAATGTTTAAAGAAAATTCAAAAATATTTTGAAACATTTCGAAAAATCAGACAAATGAAGAATCCCGAAAAAGAGCCTTAATAATTATTTTTGTATATCGCGTTGAAATTTGGTGAAATATAAAACAATGTTATTGAAAATTAGATGTTTATTTTTTGGTTGAAAATGTAACATTTTTTCTTAATTCGTTGCTTTTTGGTAGAAAATAAATCTTTTTGATTGAAAATGTCACTATTTTTTGAAAATCCGCTGTTTGTTGGTTGAAAATGTAAAAAAACTATAATATAAAAAAAATAAAATATAAAATAAATTAAACTATAAAAAACTATACTCTTATTTAAAATCTTTTTAAATTTTTTCTAAATTTTATTTTCAAATAAAATTTTATTTTTAAATTTTCTATTTAATATTAATTTATTAATTAATATTTAATATCTTTATATATATATATATATAGGTATAATTCTTCTGGCCGTGTGTATGTGACTGAACTCCTCCTAAACGGCTGGACCGATCTTGATGAAATTTTTTATGTGTGTTCCAGTGGATTGAAGAATGGTTTAGATTCACAATTCAGTCCACTGGAAAATGTTTATTTAATTGATTTTTTATTTATAAATTAGGACAACAGGACAACGTCTGTCGGGTCCACTATAGTTTATATTTAAATTTTTATTTTTAAATCTATTATATATGTGATTTCATTTTATTACACTACCTTTCTCCAACCGAGCAAGTCACACCTTCCCCGAAAGGGAAATGGCTTAATGGTATAATAATAATAATATATAAAATTATATATAATTTTTCAATCAAAATTTCATTTCACTGTTTCCCGGAAATCGTAAAATCTTAAGAAAATTTTTTTATTTTCCTTAAAAAGACATCGTTCGTTGAAATTGGCAAAATTTATTGAAGCATAATTTGATCGAAAATAATTATGAATAAGTTATTCATTATTTTTTTTATACAAACCCTCGAAGACCTGAAAGAGTCACGACATTTCGAAAAAAGTTCTGGAAAAATTGAAAAAATCATGAAATTTTGGAAAAAATGACTTCATTTTTTTTATTCAAAAAATTAATTTCAAAGATTATTAATCAAAGTCTTAATAATTATTTTCATGCGCTGCAGCGATAAATGGTGGAGATTAAGAATTTGTGTCGAAAATAAGTTCCACTACTTGGTTAAAAATTCCTTTTTTTGTTGTTGAAAATTTTTGATTGAAAATTGCACTATTTTTTCAAAATTCATTGTTTTTGGTTGAAAATGTAACTATTCTATTTGTTTTGTTATTGTTTTAAAATTAATTTTCTTACAAGGGGATATGAAAAAAAGCTGAAACTGTTTACTTAGATAGAAAACGGTTTATGAGAAAAAATCGTTGAAAGAAACTCGTGCACAATCACTATCGGTTTGAATTATAGGACAATCGAGCAAGCTACGATGGAGCAATGGTCTAAGTTGCAAACTGCAAACTCTCTCGTCATGGGTTCACGTCCTGGTACATTAAAAATTTTTTTTTATTTCTATTCCTTTTTTTTGAATAGTTTAACCCTGAATATGCATAAATATTATAAAAACAATAGTAAAGAGTTTTAAAAAAATATTTCAAGAAGAAAAAAATTATTTTTGACACCAAAATATTTTTATCAATCAGTTCATGTTTGCAGCATAATTTTTTGTTTTGAAAAATGAATTTTAATCGAATATTCCAAAACATTTTGAAACATTTCAAAAAGTATCATAAAATTGTTAAAAAAGATTCTGGAAGATTTCAAGGCAATTTTTATAACTTTGCAAAATTATTGAAATTTTTCCTGATTTTTTTTTTAATTATTAGAAAAAAATCAGGAAAAATTTCAACTCATTTGAAACACATTTTTGAAACTTAAAAAGATAATTTTAATATTGAGAAGATTTAAAAGAAAAAAAATTTACATTTTTGAAAAAAAATCATTTTTGTGATTGAAAATTTAAATTTATGTATTCTTTTAATTTGTTGTTTTTTAAAAGGAAATTAATTGTATAGGTTAAAAATTAATTTTTTTTTAAGATTGAACTTTTTTGGAAAATTCGTTGTTTATTGGTTGAAAATTTAAGTATTCTTCCAACATATTTCGGATTTTTTCTCGGAATTTTTAGAAATCTTTTGAAATGTTTTCAAATCTTGAGAAATTTTTTTGAAAACAAAAATTCTATATTTTGCTTTAATTTACAAAAAATCTTTTGTAGTCATAAATTATTTTTGAATCTCTTTAATACTTTTAAATATCTCTTACAGTTGCCAGATGCATGGAATTTAAAAAAAATTCTAGATTTTTTGTTATTCAAAGGTTAACTTAAAATACTATATACTTTTAAATTTCGTTGTGTTTTGGTAGAAAATTTCAACTATTTGGTTAAAAATGCCCTTTTTTTTGAAAATTTTTCATACCAGTTCAATTTTGCAACCAATGAGATGAATTTTCAACTAAGATGATGAATTTTCTAACCAAAAAGACGAATTTCTGACTAAAAATGATCAATTTCCATAAAAAAAAAGAATTTTCAACGAAATAATTGAATTTTCAACCAAAGAGATGAACTGTCAAACAGAAAAACAAATTTTTACCAAAGAAGTTCATCTTCTACCTAAGTAGTTGAATTTTTAATTAAAAAAGAACCATTTTCCATGAAATAGTAAAACTTTCAACTACAGACCTAACTGGATTAGTGAAATTTTCAGTTGAAAATATTGATTTTCAATTTAAAAAACGAATTTTTAAGCAAGTAGTTCAATTTTCGTTTGAAATAATGAATTTTCAAAGAATAATGTAAAAGTCGATATTTCAACCAAAAAATATTTTTATTTGAAATAAAAAACAGCTATATTCAAAACAAAAATAAGAATTTTCAGCTAAGGAGATGAATTTCGAAACAAGAAGACAAATTTTAAAGAAAACTGTTGCATTTTTAACCAAACCATACAACTTTTAATTATAAAAAAATGTTTAAACTTACAAAAAATATTTCATTCAATAATGTTTTTCGCAAATAAATTCTTTCTGACTGTCGCTTCTTTCCCAATTTTTTCAAAATTGTTGAATTCTAATAAGTGATGTTTTATTTTTGCGGAAAAAACATTCTCCATAACTCTACTTTTCCAATTTTAAAAGTAAATTTTGTTTGCTGAAATCATTTAAGCAATATTTAGAACAAAATGTTCAATCGTTTTTTAAAAATTGGTAAGAAGCAACAGTCTAGTTTTTCTTTTTTATAAAAATAGAAATTGTCTAAATAGCTGTGAAATCTTTGAAACTTTCTACAATCTTTTAAATCTTATATGAAAATTTATTTGTATAGCTTCAATCATAATTTATTGGTAAAAAGTAAAAACGATTTATTCCAGTGGCCCTACAAATCTTTTCTTATAAATTAATATTTCAAAATACCACAATTGTAATGAGCGAAATAAATATATTAAAAAACAAATCATAAATTTAATAATTCAATGTTTTAATATATTTTTTTTATAAAAATAGAAATATTCTAAATAACTGTAGAATATTTAAAATATGTTGAAATCCCTTGAAATGTTTTGTAATTATCAAATCTGGGGACCACTCAAAAGTCGAGTCCACAAAATATCAATGTCAGTTGTCGGAAAGAGTGGGGCTAAGTCGACCCTTCTTTTAAAGTCGTTTTTTAATTAAATAAAAATTTTGTTTTACAACGTATTAGGTATGATTGGATCGATAATTCAGTCGACTACAAAATGTTACTGATGGTTTTGAACTACGATGCTTTGTTTATCCATTATTAGAAAAAAAAGTGAAGTGATAGAATATCTGTCGAGTGAAAAATCGTGGGGCTAAGTCGACACCCCTGGGGCTAAGTCGACACTTGATTATAATGTTTGAAAAAAAAGAAAAGGACACGTTTTGAAATTTGTATTATTGTAGCCAACTAAATTATCGATCCAAAAATACCTAGTACGTTGTCAAACAATTTTTTGGTACATTCTCATCCTATAATGAAAAGGTATTAGTATAGTAGACAACTTTGTCGATTTGACTTTGGTCCCGGGATTTTTCTTCTAATATAACTATTTAATTAAATTTTTAAGATTTTCGCTGATTCGTTGAAAATTCAACTATGTCTTGAAAATTTCTGTATTTTCTTAAAACTTTGTCTGTTGTGGTAGAAAATTAATCTTCTTGGTGACTAATTCACATATTCGGTTGAAAATTCATGTATTTTGTTAAAAATTAATCTTTTCTAGAAAATTATTCTTTTTGGTTCAAAATTCATGTCTTTGGCTTGAAAATGAGTTTTTTTTATTAAAAATTAATTTGTTTAACTGAAAATAGAAATATTTCATGTTTGATTGAACATAAATATTCTTCAGTTGAAAATTGAACTATTTCTTGACAATTTTTGTATTTCGTTGAAACTTTGTCTTTTGTGGAAATTTGTTTTTTCTGCTTTGCTGAAAGTTAATTTTTTTACTAAAAATATTGCTATTCCATTTTTGCTAGAAAATTCATCTTTTACAGTTGAAAATTCACTAATTTTGTTGAAAACTCGTCTTTTTTAGTCGAACATTTAATTATTTTGGTAGAAAATGCACATGTTGGGTCGTAAATTCAACTTTTTTTTTCAAAAATTCGTCTTTATGACCTTAAAACTCTAAAGTTTGGATGAGATTTTTTTTTATTGATTGAATAATCTTTCTAGGTTAAGAATTCAACTCTTTTGTTGAAAATCGTTATTTTCTGGTTTAATTTAACAGTTATTTTATTGAAAAATAAAATATTTGTTGGTGGAAATATCAACTGTTACACTTTTTGTTGAGAATTAATTTTCTTATCAATGATTCATAAGTTTGGTTGAAAATTGAAATATTTTGTTGAAAATTCCTTTTTCTTATTTTAAAATTAATTATTTTAACTGAAAATGTAATAATAAAATTATGATTATCCACTGTAGGCTTATTGTATACTGTACGTTCACAAATAAATTTAGTGTACGAAAATATTTTATTTGTTCATCTATATTCTTTATGACAAGTGTAACTTCAGAATTATATGAATAGTGCAGTGGAAAATTAACTTTATTTTATAAACAAAATGTCTAGTTTTTAACCTAATATTTTAATAGTTTTAAAACAATTATTTTTTAGTTTATATATAAATTGTCAAAACTTCTATTCATTAATCGCAGACTTTATAGTCCCCTTTTCCACGTTTTTCATTTTAAATGCGAAGTGAAAAGAAGAATAGAACCCAATAAGAAAATCCAACTAATTTTGGATTAAAATTAATTATTTAGAATTGAAAAGTTTACTGCTATATTTTCGGTTAAAAATACATCATTTTGGTGAAAATTTTCATTATTTGGCGGTAAATTTAATTATTTTGTAAAAAATTAAACAATTTTGTTAAAAATCTATCCTTTTTGGTGGAAAATTCGTCTTTTTGGGTTCAAAATTCAATTATTATGGTAAGACATTTAACTATTTGATTGAAAATGAAATTTTTTGTTAAAAATTCATATTTTCAGGTTGAAAATTCAACAATTTGGTTGAAAATTTTTTTCTTTCTTATTGGCTGAAAAATCTTTTTTGTTTGAAAATTCTTAATTTCGCTTTGAAAATTCCTCTCTTAATTTTAATAAAAAAATACAACTATTTTGTTGAAAATTAGTTTTTTGTTGTTGAAAATAAAATTTTCAACTGAAAATTTAACTATTCCATTTTTGGTTGAAAATGTTTCTCTTTCCGTTAAAAAATCCACTATTTGTTTATTTTTTCGGCAATAAAATAAAAAATTTTAAAATAATTTTTTTTGAAAAAAATGTTGAATTTACATCACAAAAAGATGCAGTTTGTAACAAAATAATCGAATTTTCGATTAAAACATACGAGTTAAAATTACAACAAAACATAGAATAGTTTTATTTTAAGTTAGAGAACTAAGTTTTTACCGCAATAAATTTTCAACGAAATAGTTATATTTTGAACCAAACAGATGAATTTTCAACCAAAAAGATTGATTATCTATATGAAACACCGAATACTCCTGCCGTCCTCTTTTAGTAAAAAAAGAGGGCAGATAGAAAAAGGTGCAAATTCGAGTGATTTGCAATTTCCGAGACAGAGGAGAACAACATGGGGGACGGGGGTATGCCTCGCCACGTCAGAGAACGTGGTCAAAGGTTAAAAATTAAAGGTTAAAGTTAAAGGCTCTCATGTTTGCATTTTCTTTGCATTCAACGCAACGTCTCAAAACGATGATCGTGTTGCCACAACACGATCCCATCGTTTGAAGTATTCTCCCAAAAATTGCATCGTGTTGTGCCAACACGATCGTCGTGTCACGGCAAAACGAAAACTCTCAACAAGCGGATTTGTTTCTCAGTGTACGCTTCTACTTCGTAGAACCGGCGGAGAATTTCCGAGAAATATACTTCCCCAAACAAATGAAATAAAAATAGAAGAGCAGCTCTTTAAAACTGCTTTCTTGAACACTTCTTATATTATCTAATTAAATGGTCTTTACTTAAACTTAAATTAAGTAAATAAATTGATTAAAATTAAAATTAAATTAATTAATTTCAAAAGTGTCTAATGTTCTGTTAGCTTTTAACACTTTTCACATTTCCCCATTTTTTTATACCAATAACTGAGTTATTAGCATCAACCTTCAAAACAACCATAAAAAAACAAAAAGAAAAAATAAAGTTTTAAAAAATCTGGGCTTTCAATTTCGCAGACTATGGATTTGATAACAAGGAATCAAGCATTATTAGTTTCTTTTCAAAGTTATATAAATACATTTTCGTAAGATTTCGGAGGATATAAAAAAAGATTTTTAAAGATCTCACATATGTCGAAAAAAATATAGAAAAGTTTGATATAATTTTTTTATTTTACGGGATTTGCAAAATATTGTGAAAAATTAGAGTCAGCTTAAAAGATGTTCAGGACTTTTGGAAGATTTGAAGAAATTTAAAAATGTTTTATACATTTTCGAAAAACAATTCAAGTTTTAAAATATTTTTAATCTCTTCAAAACTTCTAAAATCCATAAATAATTTTTAAGCTGAAAAATTAAAATTTAAAAATTGCCTTAAATCCTTAGAGATTTGTAGAAATTTTCAGAGGAATCTTAATAAAATTTTTTTATTCTTTCAAAATTCTTAAAAAGCTTCTAAATTTTTTTTCGATATACTCAAAAGTGTACGCTTGGTTTGAAATGTTTTGAAATTTTTCAAATTTTAATTTATGTTAACACCTTTTCAAAAATTCTAAATATCTTTTGAAATAATTCAGTTTTCTTAAAAAATCTTTCAATTGTCTTAAAATCGCTTAGATCCTGTTTCGTGTGTTTTAAAATAAAATCTCAATCATTGAACATTTTCCCAGAAATCTCATTATCGGTACCGATAACTATTTTGGTTTCCGGTACCGACAGTTTACACATTTCGTAAATTATGATATATTTACCGGTGTGAAAAATTTTAAAAATTGTATACTGCAGTAGCAAAATTTTAAGAGCAGAATTATTTCCTAATATTAAAAAAATCCTTTGCAATTAAAATGTTTTTTGTTATCAATAATGTTTAGAAACATTTGGAAAAAATTTTATCATGAAATAAAATCACTAATGTGGAAACTTTGATTTACACAATATTGATGTTGCAGTAAATTCGTAATATTAATTAATAGACTTAATCAATAGACAGTTAACTTAAACAGGCTGCAAGAATAAAAAAGAAATACATTTGGACTGTGACTGACAATATTCTTAAAAATTAAAAAAAAAAATTGAACGGCAAGAATAAAAAACGAATACCTTCGGACAAGCACAAAAATAGGATTCATTTCGGAAAAGAAGCCCGCTTGAAAAGTCACGCTTTAAAAAGACAAGAAATAAAAATTAATTATTCTCTTTTGAAGATCTAACAAACATGTCCTCTTCTTTTTTCATACCTTGCTTTGTCCATGAAATCATTAATAGCGGTTAATGTATAATATACATAATTATATATATAATATAAATAATCTATATTATAAATATGTTCAATCGTATGTATATTTTTGAGACAAAATTTTAAATATAAATAAATGACCGAATCCATTTCAAATCAGGCAGGTTCTACACTTGAAGTTGCAGTAAAAGATATCATAAATGCGTAAGAGAACTTTTTTAAATGTGCAAACTATTTTCTCAACATTTTTTTTTTGATCTGTTGTTGTTTTCAAGAAACATGCGAAAATTCGATTTTATGAAAAAAAATTCTACTGGCCACAAAAGTTATTTAGCCCGCATTAAACTCACGAGGTATTTTCCTTATGATAGTACAAATTCAACAAAAAATTGGCAAAAAATATAAGTGTGGGTTTTTTTAGAAATACACTCCCAGGATCTGAAAAGAAATCGTAAATATCTCAATTAGTTCATAAGTTATACGAGTTTAAAGAAAAAATTGTTTTTTTTTAAACAAAGACAAAAATTCAAATACGCATAACTCTGTAAAAAATTTTTTCTTCATACCTCGGTCGAAAGTACGTACTTTCGTCCCTAATATCAGAGACGAAAGTTCAACATTTACTCCCTGTGGGAAGTACACGCGCGCCCTCTATAACGGCGGGAGGAAAGAATTTCTCATTAACGTTTACTCCCTGTGGAAAGTACACGCGTGCCCACACTTTTGCCCAGCAAAAATGAATAATACGTTGTCATCTGATGATTCCTTAGACGAGGAAGATGTTGTGAGAAATTTCGATGCAGAAGCACAATTGATAGTAAATACAGAAACATTAGAAAAATATTATTAAACTTGACTCTTCGAATGTATTGGATGCCTGCCCCCCACGACCAGCAGCACTCGCTTCGCTCGTGCCGCAAATGTCGGGGGCAGGCATCAATAACATGCTTATCAACATTTAAAGTCAAAAAAAGTAAAATTAATAACGTACTTTCGACCGGCTATGAAGAAAAATCGTATACACTACGCGGGCCGAAAGTTGAAATCTCGGTCCTGCGCGTCATGATGCCCTCGGCTTCGCCTCGGGCAGCATGACGCGCAGGGCCGAAAATTCAACTTTCGGCCCGTGTAGTGTAATATACTATTTTTCACGAATCTCAAAAATATGTATCGCCTAATTTCCTCTAAAAAACAATATATTTTATCCCTGAGAGATTCTGCAACTTCAAGTGTAGAACCTGCCTGATTTGAAATGGGTTCGGTCAAATAATGAACTATTTTTTCTTTCTCAAATTATTTGAACAAAGTAAAATTATTATGTTTTTGTTTAATCACTCACTCATTTTTTTTGAGTATATTTATAAACAATTTAATACGTATGTTTTCTGGGTATGTAACTTTCTTTAATTGTCAAGTAATTGTCTAACATTATAATAACATTTGGTTCTTAATTATTAAAATTTTGCTCTTAATTCTGCACTTTTAATAAAAAACAACATAATGTAACATAATCTGAATATAATAATTAATAAATAAAAATAATGGACTCTGGTGGTAAATAATTGTGCAGTTTGCAGTTTGTGCTAATGGTAACTCCTCGAGTATCATTTTAGAAATTGCTAACTTTCATCATTTACCGACGCGCAACGGGCACCTTTAAAGTAACTCTTAGTTCCATCCGCCAAGAGGGCGCAGTTATCAGCGCATTGTAACAGTTCACGATTAATTTGGCGCGAAAATTGAACTGCTTTTAAATTTAAGTTTATTAAATTTGCCCTCCAGTGAGTTCCTTCCACTTAAGAGCGAAAGCTCTTTTGGCCCATGCCTCCGACTCTGACGATTCCAACGTTGATAAAATAGTTCAATAGTCAGCGTGAAATAAATAAATAAATAAAAACGGAAAATAGATGCAGCTTTAAAAGCTAAATAAGGTTGAACACAAATAAAAACACAAAACTACTTTGAATTTAAGAATGAATATATTCAAGATCTGTTCACTGTAATTTCTTAAAGTCCAATTTCTATACTAATACATATAGAGACATCGGAGACAAAAGTTTCGCGTCGCGAGCGGATAAGATTCTGATATCGAACATCGATGTTGCCCGCGGGCTCCTGGATCGCGCAGCGATCCAGGGGTATCCCGCGCAATCCTACTCTCAATCATACCCATACTTCCAACCAATCAGAATTCATATTTACACCCCCAACTTGACTAAAGCATGACCTAATTCCTCGTCAACCCATGATGAAATCGCGGCCTAGTTAGCTTCTTGAAAAATACCCATTAACCACGTTTCCTCGATTTAGGCTCAAATCTCATTTCATGCTTCACTATCAAAAACGTCAAATAATTAACAGTAATAAAAAGTTCATTAGTTTTTACAGCTTTCGCACAAATAAAAATCAGCTTAAATTCTGGTTCAAACTAGTTAATAACAATGGCTTCTTTATTTGTTTTAACTATTCTAGCACGAAATCTCGAAGTTATCTTTTGTGAGTCTAACTAACCCTCTTTCCTAAAACTCCTTTGAAGTCATTCAATTTATGTTTCTTTCATACTTATTCCGCATTCTAAACTAGAGCTGAAAACAAAACTTGTAGCAAACAACATTCTTTTCCAATTACACACAAATCATAAAGTCAAAATGAAATTCAGCGTTAGAAATTTCTTAAACTACAGAGTCAGTTCGCTTTCTTAAAATACCAAGTCTCTCTCTATAATTTATTCAATTGTTTATTAACCCAAATAATTATTAATGATTTAATAATCCCATTAGTAAATCTACTTCTAACCAAAATGGATTTGAACGAGGTTTTAATATCTCATGTCTTTTCGCATGTCCGGGTGGTGCTGCCCCTAGTGGACAGTAAGGGCATTAATGAACAATCACAGATTGTTACACTTCCCCCCTTAAGAAAAAGGCGCGCCATAGCGCGGCTTTTACTGAATTATCTTTATAATTGCGTAAAATATTTCTTGTGTTCAAAGTAACAAAAATTTGTATTACGATTGCTACAACGAACCTAAGTTAAGTTTGAAATTCGCGGGATCTGTGCACGCCTTGGACAATTACGTATGTGAACTTTCCGCCCAGCCAATGAACGATGAGTGCTCTGGCACGTGATTTGTGAATATTATAAGTGAAAAGGTGGACGCCAATTCTATACAGGTAGGGAATTTTTAAGTTCCTTTTTAATCTAGACCAATATATATATTTGTTAAGTTCTAAAAGGACTCTGAAACAGGTCAAGTCACCTGAGTCCTTTACCTCATATCTATCAAACATTTTACTCCTTCAACCTTCCTCCAAAATACCGAGGCATTAAAGCTACAGTCTAAGTAATCAAGAAAAATCTAGCTTTTATTATTTTTACTTAAATACTTTCTATTGTAATTAAAAGATTTAAAATAATTAATTTAATTTGTCCTGGTATTTTGAAAATATAGTTTTTCAAAAATAATTTGTTTGTTTTTGTTAATCATTAATTAGGCATATATTGAATTTAATAAAAGATAATTCTATTCAAACAAAGAACTTCCATAGATTTAGCAAAATTTATCAATATAGGGGTCATGTGATCAAAATTTCTTTTCAAAACTCATTTCCTCGCTTTGTTTTATAATTATTACAAAAAACTATCCTAAACTTCAATGCCAACATACCTGGTGCATGAAATACAGAAATTCCGTTTTTTTTTAAATTTTTTTATACCACTCATTGGTTGTATGTGTACTTATTTTTCTTTCCGAATTCATTTATTTT
>CAKNYM010023269.1:0-12386 GCA_932195095.1 Andricus curvator | reverse complement strand
TATCACCACCAGAAAGTTTGTGAAAAAATCTATCAAAAATATTTGAGGTGAAATTTTGTTTGAGGCAATAGGACAAAAGTTACAAACGTTTGAAACTAAGGCTTTGCTTGAAAAACCCAAAAATTGTACCCCCTCCACTTTGATAAATAATTATCAAAATTAATTAATTTTTGGTGTGAAGAGTACTATCTAATAGGACTACAATTGGGCCAGTTTTCAGCCCGATCGGACAACTTTCATTTTCGAGGTGGGTACACTTCAGAAATTATGCCCCACATCCTCTTTTCCCTAGCGATCCAGAACCTATTGAAACCCTCCATGCACCCACATCTGATCCTCGCTATAAGCTCCTGACTTCCTTTCTCTCCTTTCTCACACAAATATTGCGCTCTCGCCCTTGGCATAATCCACACATAGTTCCCATTAAGCCTTGTCTCTCTTATTCTCTCTTCCCCTGCTGTCTTCTCTCTCTCCATGCTGTTTTTCTTAACCAACTCATATACCTTCCTTCCTTCCTCATGCTTCCTTCTCAATTCATCCATATGCAGTCCATTCGTTCTAAAATACCTTTCTCTTTCAACCTCCATCTTCCCACCCCCTCTCCTGTTCTCCTTCTCCCACCAACACTCCCTAACCAGCTTACTTCCCCCCTCTTCCAAAAATTTCTCCTCATATTCACACGCTCGACTCCCCGCTAGGATCCCTACACTCGTTCTCCCCGTCACCCTCCTGACAATATAATTAGGCGTGTTCCTTGCCAACCCCAGTGTCCACTTTACATATCTCTCCTGTATCCTATTTACCTCTTCGCTTTCCTTCCACCCCCACACCTCTACTCCACACAATAGCACACTCATCACTAGTGAGTCAAACAATTTCATTCTCCTTCCAAAATCATCTGCGAATAACTTCTTTCCCAACCCCCACACCTGCCTCATCACCACATTTGCCCTCCTCACTCTCTCTTTTATGTGACCATCCACTCCGCCATTCCTCCGAAACAAGAAGCCCAGGTACACAAACTCTTTCACCGCCTGCACCGCCTTTCCCTTCCACTTCTACTCCCCTTCCTTATCCCTTCCACCTCCTTTTCTGAAAACCATAACCTTGGACTTTTCCGCATTCAGTTCTAACCTGTTCTTATCCAGGTATCTTCTCAACCTCTTCATCATTTCCTTTAAGGCCTCCTCGCTTTTTGCCAACAACACTATTTCATCTGCATACGCTAGCGACCAAATTCTAATCCCTCCTATCCTGACTCCTACTACCACTCCGGCCTCCAGCTTACTTTCCATATCCGCAATTAAAATCGCAAAAAGCGTCGGGCTAAGCGGACACCCTTCTCTTAACCCCCTATCCATCCAGAATCCCTCCGAAATCCCCTGTCCTCCTCTTGCCTTATCTTTGCTTTCTTCATATATCTCCCTTACCCTCTCGATCAGGCCTCTCTCCACTCCCCTCTCCTCCATCGCCTCCCACAACCTCCCCCTATCCACCGACGGAAACGCGCCTTTCAGATCCACAAAAAACGCGTACACTCTCGACCCCTTCTTCGCTAATTCTCTATCCACCACGTGCTGCAGAACGTAGATATTGTCGATAGTACTCCTACCTGCCCTAAAGCCCGTCTGCGTCTCTGGCAATATTCCTTTCCCCTCGACATCCTTCCGTAGCCTCTCCGCTACTACCATCGCGTATACTTTACACGCCGTATTCATTAGCGTAACCCCCCTATAATTTTCCTGCCTAGCCCTCTCTCCTTTCTTACACAGAGGCACTATTAATCCTTCTCTCCACCCTCGTGGGAATCCCTCCCCCCTCCATACTTTCTTCACTACCTCCTGCAGCCTCTCCCTAACCTCTTGTGTACTAAACAGCCATGCTTCGTTCTCTAGCCCATCCAGCCCTGCTGATTTTGACCTTTTTAACTTCCTTATCTGTTTCTCTATCTCCTCGTCATTCAACTCCTCCATCTCTGTCTCCCCCGTTCTTCTACTCCCATCATCTCTCTTCCTTGAATCTGAGCCCTGAAATGATTCTTTAAAAAACTCCCTCCACTCCTCACTCCTTATCTTGTCGCTTATCCCTACTCTACGCTTCCTAAACCTATTTATTATCTTCCAGACGTCCCCTTCTGTCTTAACATTTCCTAACTCCTCCTCCAGCTCTTTCTCCTTTTCCTGTTCTTTCTTCTTACACATCAATCTAAACCCCTTCCTCATTTCTACGTACTCCTCCCTTTTCGCAGTACCCTCTTTCCACTTCTTATACTTCCTCTTCACCTTTCTTTTCATCTTTTTACATTCCCTATCCCACCACGGCTTCACCATTCCTTTCTTCTTCCTTTTGAATACCTTCTTTTGCACGCACCCTTTCACTTTCTCTTGTAAATCCTCCCATATCTCTGCCACCGTCTCCCCTTCGAAGCGCACCTTCGCTAACTGCTCCTTATATTTCTCTATCGCCTCCCTCGTCCAACTAACCCTCTCCCCCGTCGACACTTCTTCCCCACCTTGCCTTCCGCCGTTCTCACCCCTTATCCACAACCCTAATGGCTGATGGTCTGATTCTACCCTCCCTTCTACTGCGAATCTCTCCATCTCCTCCCACCCTTGCATATTCATAACTACATAATCTATTAGCGATACCCCCACCTTACCTACGTATGTGTATTCTCCCTCTTCGTCCCCAGTTGCCATACCATTTGCCACCGCCCAGCCTCTATCCTCCATCCAGTCCCTTAGAATCTCCCCCTCCTTATTTATTAACCTATCCTTCGAATTCCTTTCGAAGCTCTCCCCTTCCCTGTAAAGGCCCCCTTCCCTCCCCATCCTCGCGTTAAAGTCCCCACCCAGTACCACCATACCCTCTTCTCTTTCACTTAACAGGTCTTCCACCCTTTCTTTAATTCTTTCCATCCCATCCTTATTGTGCACTGTCACAAACTTACACATTACCCCTCCTATCTTTACTTTCCTCATTTGCACTCCCTCCCCCTCTTCCTCTCCGTGAGCTTCTTCCTCTAATCCATCTCTAATCCCCGTTATAATTCCCCCACTAGCCCTTCCTTTCTTCTTCACTCTGACCGCCTCCTGGAGTCTCCACCTATACCCCCTTGGCAGCTTTGGCTCTATTTGATCCCATTCCTTTCTTTCCACCCACGTCTCTACCAGTCCTACCACATCAAATTCCTGGATATACCTCCAGAACTCCTAATCCTTCTTCTTTACCCCTGCTACGTTCCAGTAAAGCACCTTCACAACTCCTCTACCCTGAATTACCTCCACCCCCCTACTTCCTACGAAACAAATTCCCCTGCACTTCCTTCAACACCTCTTTCTCCTCGTCCCACACCCACATTTTCTCGTCTCTTTTTATTTTCCGATATCCTACCTTCGCCGATCTCCCTTCACTCCTCTCCCTCCTAGCCCTGTCGTACAGCATTCTCTGTACATCCCTTTCCTTTCTCGTCAAATCGTGATCGATGAAAACTTCCTTATCCTTTATCCTATTTTTATTTCTCATTACCCCCAATTTTTCTTCCCAGCTCTCCAACTCCACAACCGCCACTTCTTTCTCCTTTCTCCCCTCCAACTTAACTTTCCCTACCCTGCCTTTATTCCACCCTATGCTCTGTAGCAGCGCTTCCACGCCCTCCCTTTCTTCCCCGCTCTTCATCTTCAACCCTCTTATCACAATATTATTTCTCCTGTCTGCCTTCTCCTTTCTCTCCATTCTCAACTCCATTGCTCTTATCCTTTCCCTATCCGCCCTCTCCTCCTTTTCATTCCTACGCTCTCCCACTTTCTCTTCTATCATATTCCCTACCCTCTCCCAAATACCTTTAATCTCGCCCCCGCTACCCCCAACTCCTATTTCCATTTCCGTCCTGCCCTCCACCTTCCCAAGCCTTTTTTCCGTCCTTTCTTTCCACGCCCTTATCTCCTCTTCCATCTGTTTTATTTTAACTTCTTTTTCTTTTCTTTCCCTCTCTAACCCGTCTACTCTCTCTCTCAGCTCTTTCACCTCCTTTTCCCATTTCTCATCTCTGATTCGCAAGTCCTCCCTCATACCTTCCATCTGCTCCTTGGTCCCCCTTACGTCCTCCCTCAGCCCCCTGATCTCGCCTAACAAAATCCCGAGAGCCTCCTTTTCCAACATCCCCTTCATTTTTTTGGGGGGTGACCTCGGTTTTATCCCGCTTTTTTTAAACGGGCTCTCGACCTCGCTTTTCTCCGGACTCTCTTGGCTGTCTCTCTTCCTTTTCAAGAGATCCTCCCCGTCACTTGCGCTTGACGCTCTCTCCCTTACCTTCTCGCTTCCTTCGTTGGCACCGTCCCGATTTCTCCCTCTCCCCGACGCACCGCTCGAGACCGGGCGACGCGTTGTTGGCCGTCGTGGCTTGTGGAAAATTCCCTCCCCGTCGGTTTCACTACCAGCACTGCAAGTACTCTCGCTGCCCACCTCCCGCTCTACCGCCGGTAACTGGGACCTATCCATGCAGTACCTGCCGCAACCGACAGATGTCTCTGCCAAATTTTGGCGTCTTTCGCCGCCAAATTTTCCTTTTTTCCCCCCTTTTTTTTCAATTCCTCAGTCCCTGCAGACACCCCTTTCTCTCCCTTAGCATCCCCTAACTTTTCGAGAACCACCCTTGAACCCTCGAAAGCCCCGGACTCCTGACCACGAACTCCCCCGATTACTTGCCAACCTAACCTCACTTTCCCTATCCAGCTAGATACCACCTCCCACCCACGCTGAAACTCACTTTTCATCTCCCCAATTCACCCCACACAACCCTACTCACCTCCTCGGCTTCCACCCTCACACTCCACTCACACCTTCCACACAAATTCCGTAAAATTCTCTCTCCACCTGTCACTAAACACGTTCTCACTTCCGCCACCAACATGCAAGTCCTATTGAATTTAATATACCATTATGTTGCAGAATTACATCCATATTAAAATTAATATACTATGTAAATGAACCTTAATACACAACGGTATATTAATCTTAATATGCCAAATAATTTCCCTAAAATTAATTATATTTATGACAACGCTTTAAAATTGCAGTAAAGCATCTGTTTTTGAAAAATTTCTTTTCATCATAGATTAATCTATATTGAAGAAAAATGTTTAAAATGCAGATCAGATTATTACAGATTTAAAACGTTCTTGCAAAAATAATTGATTCCAGGTAATTATTTGACATACTGGAACAAAAAACAAGAAATTTAATTAAATTTTATGAAAATATAAATTAAATTTAAAAACGCCAATTAGGTAAAAATCATTATAACATAAATATTTTTATTGGCAATATATTTTAATAAACTGTAAATTTTCTTTGAACGAGTAACATTTCGTAACATCGTTAAACAAATTATTATTATTATTATTAAATATTACATTATCGTAACATAAGGAACGAGATCAACCGCTTTAAAACGAAAATAATATTCTTAAAACTACCTACACATGAAGAATGAGATCAAGTGTTTTTAAATAAAAAGAAACAAGACGATGACAATAAAATAATGTGCTTTCTCATGTCCATCGTTTATATAGTGTTATAGTTAAATGAAAACGCGCTCGTAAATTTGGTCAATTCTTGCGAAAGGCGGTAAGCACTTGCATCATAACTACGTATACGCCTCTTTGCTCCGGATGCACGCTTATCTTTCTCTGGAGGATTTATGCGGAAAAGCACTCTGGAAAAAGATATATTTTTTTAATTACCTTTGGAATAAAAGTATGTTTCTTATAAGTGAAACATTTAAATTATATTGTGGTTACCTTTGAATAAATTCTAAAGATTTACACAGCGGTAATGGATACGCATAGCCAAAGATGTAATAGCAAGCAAAGGCAACGGAAATCCCTTGCAAGATGTCCTTAACACTTATTATGATTTTGTTTTCTAAAACGACCGATTAGAAAGCATTTGGATCATATAGCGATGTTCCTGTAATGTAAGAAATAAAAAAAGGATTTTTTAAGATAGAAATATATCGAAATTATCTTATTCTTTAGATCAAAATGGTTCAGGGAAATTACCTCTTCACAGAAAAAACTAAGAATAAAATTTGTTGCAGGAAATTTTTTAGAGCGATAAAGTTTTGTTCAGCCAACTTCGCGTCTTTCAAAATACATGTGTTTGTCATGGAAAAACAAAAGAAAGTTTAACCGATATTTGTGTAAAGTTTATCCTTTGAAGTTAATTTTTGTTGCAAAGAATCTTTCGTCGGAAATCGATGTAAAGTTTATCTTCTGTTTTTTCTGTGTTATTACTAAAGTGGGATAAGCTGCAGCCTGCTTTTTTATCTCATCATCGCTAGCAGAATCCAAAAAATAAAAACGAATTGAAACGAAATCTCTTGGAATGCTTTGGAATCTCTTTAAATAATTTAAAATCTTTATCTTCCTTAAAATTTTTCGAACTCCTTTATATCCCTTTAAACTGTTAAAATCCGTAGATACCCCTTCAAATAAAATTTAATTTATTCCTTAAAGTTCTCTAGAAATTCGTTAAAATCCCTTGAAATCGTAAAAATCCATTAAAATAAGTAGAAATCATTTGAAATTCTTTGGATATAAATTAATTAAAAATTATTCATTAAACTTATCTAAAAGAAACCCAGTCAAAATAAAATTCACGCGCGCGATGCGCGCGTTCATGTGTCTGCATTTTTTTAAATATTCAAAACAGAAAGTATTTCAAAATCGATAAGAACAAACTTCTTTAAAATCTTTCAAATCCTTAAAGATTTTGTTATGTCCTTCATATCCCTCGAAATTGTTATAATCCATAAAAAAGAAAATGTAAGCGTGCAAAGCGTGCTTTCACATCTCTGGATTTTTGTTTTCTAATCTAAAAACATAAAATTGAAAAATCCATATTTTTACATTTTTAAATAATGAGAGTTCTACAAATTTTTGATATGAGTTAAATAATTTAAGAAATGATTTATTCTAGTTAGTAAGATATGTTTGAAAAAACTCTTACTTTATTCATTTTAATATTTTCATGGATGCAAATATTTTTTACGTACCTGGAGATCGTTAACTGTTTCCATAAATATTGTAAGTTACATTTTGCTAAATTTTAAACAGCATTTTTTTAATTTTCAATTAAAATCTTTTTATATTCTAGAAACGTCTAGAAATTGTCTAATTATACAAAATCAAAATTGTTCAATTGCAAACGATTATTAATTGAAATTGTCTAAGGAATAAAAACAGTATATATATTTTTTTAATTTTAAGTGCGAGGTAAAATAAAATAGATTTTTATATTTTTAAATAAAAAAGACCATTTTTTGATTTTATTTTGGTCGCAAAGAAAAAATTAGGTTTCTTCATTTAAGAAAAAGGAAGAGAAAGAGGTTTGTTTAAATTTGCATAAATTTTTACATTAATTAAACATTATATGCAATGTATATTTAAAGAAAAAATATCTAACATCTACTAAAAACTACGCTTAAATTTGCCGAACTGTCAAAAGCTGGTTTTGGGTAGTGCTTTAAAATTGTTTAGATTGTAGAACTTATTAAATTTATGTTCAATCAAAAAATGTCCTTAAGATCACTTGTAAATATCATAATTGTCGTTTGAAATTAAGTCTAATCGAACAATAATTGTTATAATATGTCTAACATAATACCAATCGTTATTAAAATTTAAACTAAAGAATCTGAATTGTGGTCAGGCAGACCATCGTATTCAACTAGTTAATTTCGGAAATATTTAATATGTATAGATTCAGCGACAAAAAGATTTCACCTTTAAAGTTTTATTTAAATCCTAAATAGTTGAGTTTGAATATAGTTAAACTTAAAAAAGTTCAATTAATTATAATAGACAATTCTGGGTAAAAAAAAAAGATTTTTCTACTCGCGGTAGCATATTCTACTTTTGAATATATAGAATTATTTTGCAGATGCAAAAGGAACAATTGTATTTTCAAATATCGTATATTTAAAGAGAAAATGGGAAAAGCGAAAGTTTTTCGAGAATAGGGGAAAAAGGGGAATTTGAAAAAGGTGAAATGCAGGGGAATAGGGGAAAGACTGTGCACCCTGTAAATAATTTTTAAAATGGTTTAATTTTGAGGTTATGTGTATTTTAATTTTTAATGTTGAGGTTATTTGTATTTTTCAATGAGTTAAAATTCTACTAAAGCTTGAAAGACGTTTACAACTTCTTACAGTTTGCTGAGAATTAATTTTGTAGAAAATTTATTTTAAGTTTCATATAGAAGAGAGTTTTATAAATACATTCATACATAGAAATATACTTTATTTAAATATTTTACTCACCATATAACCAAGATTTTATTTGGAAAGCTTAACTCGTCCTTCATTGAGCGTTGGATTATTATAATTTATATTCGTACCTCTTAAAAAAAAAGAGAAGAAAAATCAGAATATGAACACAAATTATAGGAACCATTTATAATTTGTTATTATTGAAACACTGAAATAAAGGATTTTCTGTGTCGAAGACCGGGTAAATTGGTCGAAATCACGCAGTCACTAAAAAATCTTCAAGCAAAACTAGTAGTCTATAATTGTTTGTAACTTACCAAAAGAAAGATTTGCTATATAGTGCAACTATTTTTCACGTCTATGAAACTCTTGGCGAAACTGATATCGACCCTTGTCTCTCACGGCAAAGATACTGTATACAATTATACACTCACGGTAAAGATATAATAAATACACTTATTATAAATTACATTCACGTGAAATATTATAAACACTTCGTATTAACATGCAAGGTCTCACGACGCATCGTCAAAGATTAGGTTATGTTGCAGACGCGGGACCGAAGACTTTGCCCGCGGTTTTGCCAGCTTTTGCGCAAACATTGTGCGCATCTGCTGTTCCTAGTATACTTGGATTAATATACGCGTATTTTAATATTGCAACGTATGAATATATTAATTTAATGTTCGATACACGTTTATTCAAATTAATATGCTTTCGTAAATTAAAAGTACGTTAATTTTACAAACATTTTTAACAGCGTAGGTAATATGGAATTTGGGGCATATTCATGCGACCCAGAAATAACCAATGTAGTTTCCTTATTTTTAATTAGCATACACACAATTAATGCCTTTTAAATTTGTACCTAATAGATTATCTAAAATAAGGTCAAAAGATGTAATAAAAAGGAGATTAGAATTCGTGGAAAACTTTACCTACCGATTTTGAAATATTTGTGTTTCGTGTGTGAGATAAGAGATTGCTCATTCAAGTATATAAATTGAAACTCAAAAAAGTAAGTGCTACCCATAAATTCAGAATTGCATTGGCCTTAACGTGACTGGGTTAGAAATGAAGCCTGGTATAACTAACTGTCAGTTTCATCTCATGGTGCTGCACCTCCTGTGCACCATTTTTTTGGTAAATTCAAAGCCTTTAGTGAAAACTCCCCAAGGTATATTAAATGGCACAATTCAGGAATCGAGAAGCGGGAAAATATATTCGGCATTCCTTGGAATACCTTATGGACAACCACCAATCGGAGATCTGAGGTAATTATGTATTTTCTATCCAAATAGATATATGGTATATATATATATATATATAATATGGCCAACGGCCATACCACGCTGAAAAACCCAGTTCTCGTCAGATCACTGAAGTTAAGCAGCGTTGGACGCGGTTAGTACTTGGATGGGTGACCATTCAAGAATACTGACATGAGTGCTGTTGGCACATCGTGGGTGTGGTGAGCCCACACTTGTAGTTATTTATAACTACAAGAAAAACCTAGAAACACTACCCGAATCGGGTAGTGTCACGCCTACCCTGAAAGGGAAATGGTTTAATGGTATAAATAAATAGAATATTTTCTTGAAATCAATGCAGAATTATCTAACATTTTTTGAATATTTTGTTAAATGAAATAATGTGAAAAATGTTGATTTAATTTTCAAATAAATTATGGTAAAAAATAAACAAAATTTCAATGTGAAACACTGGAATTTAAAACTATTTACATACAATAATGGCTTTTTACATTCTCATTATAAATGTGGAAATGTAAATGGAACACCTGTTGTGTGTTTTGACCATTCAACACATAAGCTCTCTCATGTGATGAAAATCAACACACGCAAACGATTTGAAATATACTAACAACCCCCCCTTGGCCGCGCCCCTTCTACGACCTTTCAAATTCAACACATGGCCTGGAACTGTTCCGTCGCCCCTGTTTGGTACATTTTTTCAGGGCCTAAAAAGAAAGAAAGATAAAAAATAATTGATAATTAAATAATATAATTATTTTTTATCACATAAAAGTCTAATATATAGATTTTGCTGGTAATGCATTATTTCAAATAATTAATACGTTTGGCTTAATTATCATTTACGCAATCAATAAATAATGAAAATAAATTAAATAATTCATTCATGTTAAAATTTGATTTTCTGGAATATTATGAATATTATAATACATAGCATTATACGTATGTGAAGCGATCCGAGAAAAGGGACCTACTATAGGCAAAAGTGAAATTTTACAGGGCAAGCGATTGAAGAAATCTTTGCCGCTCCGCATGCGTTCAAAGACTCTTCTTTCATAATGTATATCTTGTGAAATAATGCAGGTACAAAATTTCTGATTGCACCCATAGAAAGATCAGTTAAAGAACTTATAGAATCCATAAAAATCTGAAAATCGATTTTTTGCCTAGTAGGTCCCCCAATGGGTACCAAATTTAAGAAAGTAATTGGAACGTTCTAAAAACGTTCCTTGCACGTACAAGTCAAAAGAGGTAAACTGTCCTAAGTCAGACCAAATAATGTTCTGAAAACGTTTCATGTTCCAAATACGTCCTTAAAACGTCTCTGAAACATTGTATGTTCAAGGAGCGTTATTCGGACTGACTTAGGACGTTTTTGAGCCGTTCTAATAACGTTCTTTAACGTTTGTGCCCACTGGGTCCCCTTTCTCGGATCGCGTCACATATTATAATTATTATAAATTTAACATAAATTTATTATAACTTTACTATTTAATTCAAATTGAAAGAAAATGTTTTTTAACATTCTTTAAAAAAATCGTTGTTGAGAATACAGTTCTTACATTAAGATTTCAATCACCTTCAGTAATTATTGTTTATTATCGTAAATATGTAATAGCGTACATTTAATTATTGATTGAGCATTTATGCAATTATGTATTGTATTTTCCTCAATCTTTTATTCAAAAATTATTATTTCCTGAATTCACTTCTGTAATATTTTTTGTTTAAGACCAAACCGTGATTCTGTCTAGAAACTAGCTAAAATCTGCACAGTCGTCATCTATTAAAATTCGTAACGAACTCCTAGATAGCGCCAAATCTGGGACTAGACAGCAGACAGGTTTGAATCAAACACTTAGTAAAACTAGACAGCGCCAGTGTAACGCCAAGCTACTATGGCGTGACGAGACAGGCTTGAGTAAAACTGTACTGGCTTTAACATGATTCAAGGCTGACACGAAATTTTTCCACACGGGTGGCTTAATGAAAACGCATGTGTAATGTGCATACACTTATGCACCATCATACTTTCCCGCGAGGCCAGACCCCTACGTGCAAAGTTCCGCATATATAATATTCAAGAAAATAAGCATCTTTAAAGAAGAAAAACAAAACGTACTTTATAATTGTATTACCATAATGATAAAATTTCATTCACGCTATCGGTACTAACAGCTGTATGCTTTTGTATGTTATGTTTACAGAAATGAGTATCGAAAAAATTGTGTAAACATGCGCGTAACTCATTATGGTAATATATCAGAATTATTTTGGTACAGTTAGTGAATTTCAAAGCCCAGCATTGTTTAGGAATCTTTATGGGTTTATTTAAGATTTCTCGTCATTTAAAAATCGTAAATAAAACCTATTTGATTCTCTGAAAAATATTATACTTGCTTTGAAATTCACCAACTCTGCCGTATACATTTTTTTCACGTTACTAAAATTTCTATTACATGTCCTTGAAAATTCAAACAGATATTTCTAACAGTGTAGTTGTGTGTTTGAGTCTACCAGCTATTTATGACACCAAACATAAATAGTGGGTTGATTCATTTTTAAGCATGCCCAGTGGCTGGATGTATTGTTTAATGAAATTGGGTTGGAGGGCGGACCCCCCCCCCCCTGGATTAAACACTGATGGTGAAATATTGTCCAGTTGCCTATCAACCCACTATTTATGCTTGATGGCATAAAGCGTGGGTTGAATGTCAAATTTTGTCAGTGGGTGCTGGAAACTGTCCATTTCCTATATCCTACTCCCTAGTGATGAGGTTGAATCAAGCAACTATTTATGAATATTCTCATTATTTATGAGCGTTTGAAGCCCCTCCCCCCCC
>CAKNYM010023257.1:0-18898 GCA_932195095.1 Andricus curvator | reverse complement strand
TTTCTTCGACATAATTAAAAGTTGATGCAACAATATAAAAGATTCCTTGTTTCGAGATCAATCGATTGACCTACAATATTAATCCATTTTATCAAAGGGTAGCGAAGTTATGGTAATTTACATATTTTTAAAATCGATTTTTGAAGTCAGCATGTTCTCATTCTCATAATTTAAACTTTATGCGAGAATAGAAAAGTTGTGTTGATTCAAGACGAATCGATTGACCTATAATATTGATACATTTTATTGAAGAGTAAGGAATATATGGTAATGCATAAGATTTGAATACAAGGTTTTTTATGGTAAAACTTTTTTCTTCGACATAATTAAAAAATGATGCAACAATTTAAAAGATTCCTTGGTTCAAGATAAATCGATTGACCTACAATATTAATACATTTTATTAAAGGGTAGAGAAGTTATGGTAATTTATCTATTCTGAAAATCGGTTTTTTATAGTGAAACTTTTTTCATTAAAATAATTCAAAGCTGACGCACGAACAGAAAAGATGTGTTGATCCAAGACGAATCGATTGACCTATAATATTCATACATTTGATTTTAAAGCGAGGAAGCTATGGTTATGCATAATAATTAAAAATACGTTTTTTTTATAGTAAAACTTTTTTCTTCGACATAATTAAAAGTTGATGCAACAATATAAAAGATTCCTCGGTTCGAGATGAATCGATTGACCTACAATATTAATAAATTTTATCAAAGGGTAGATAAGTTATGGTAATTTATATATTTTTAAAATCGATTTTTGAAGTCAACATTTTCTCATTCTCTTAATTTAAAGTGGATGCGAGAATAGAAAAGTTGTGTTGATTCAAGACGAATCGATTGACCTATAATATTGATACATTTTATTGAAGAGTAAGGAATCTATGGTAATGCATAAGATTCGAATACAAGGTTTTTATGGTAAAACTTTTTTCTTCAATATAATCCAAAGTTCATGCAAGAATATAGAAGATTTCTTCGTTCGAGACGAATCGATTGACCAGCAATATTAATACACTTTATCAAAGAGTAGAGAAGTTATGGCAATTTATATATTTTTTAAATCGATTTTTAGAGTAAAAATGTTCTCATTCTCATAATTTAAAGTTGATGCGAGAATCGAAAAGTTGTGTTGATTCAAGACGAATCGATTGACCTATAATATTGATACATTTTATCAAGGAGTAAGAAGTTTATGGTAATTTATCTATTTTGAAAATCGGTTTTTTATAGTAAAACTTTTTTCATTAATATAATTCAAAGCTGACGCACGATCAGAAAAGATGTGTTGATCCGAGACGAATCGATTGACCTATAATATTAATACATTTGATTTAAGAGTGAGGAAGCTATGGTAATGCATAATAATTAAAAATACGTTTTTTTATGGTAAAACTTTTTTCTTCGACATAATTAAAAGTTGATGCAACAATATAAAAGATTCCTTGGTTCAAGATGAATCGATTGACCTACAATATTAATACATTTTATCAAAAAGTAGAGAAGTTATGGTAATTTATATAGCTTTAAAATCGATTTTCATAGTAAAAATGTTCTTATTCTCATAATTTAAAGTTGATGCAAGAATCGAAAAGTTGTGTTGATTCAAGACGAATCGATTGACCTATAGTATTGATACATTTTATCAAAGAGTAAGGAAGTTATGGTAATTTATCCATTTTGAAAATCGGTTTTTTATAGCAAAACTTTTTTCATTAATATAATTCAAAGTTAACGCAAAAACCGAAAAGATGTGTTGATCCGAGACAAATCAATTGACTTATAATATTAATACATTTTATTGAAGAGTAAGGAAGCTATGGTGATGCATAATATTCGAAAACACGTTTTTTCATAGTCAAACTTTTTCTTCAACATAATTAAAAGTTGACGCAAGAATATAAAAGTTTCCTTGGTTCAAGATGAATCGATTGACCTACATTATTAATACATTTTATTAAAGGGTAGAGAAGTTATGGTAATTTATATATTTTTAAAGTAAAAATTTTCTCATTCTCATAATTTAAAGTTGATGCGAGAATGGAAAAGTTGTGTTGATTCTAAACGAATCGATTGACCTATAATATTGATACATTTTATTGAAGAGTAAGGAATTTAAGGTAATGCATAATATTTCAATACAAGGTTTTTTATGGTAAAACTTTTCTCTCCAACATAATTCAAAGTTGATGCAAGAATATAAAAGATTTCTTCGTTCGAGACAAATCGATTGACCTACAACATAAATACCTTTTTTTCAAGGAGTAGGGAAGTCATGGTAATTTATATATTTTTTAAATCGATTTTTATAGTGAAAATTTTCCGATTCTCATAATTCAAAGTTGATGCGAGAATAGAAAAGTTGTGTTGATTCAAGACGAATCGATTGACCTATAGTATTGATACATTTTATCAAAGAGTAAGGAAGTTATGGTAATTTATCTATTTTGAAAATTGGTTTTTTATAGTAAAACTTTTTTCATTAACATAATTCAAAGTTAACGCAAAAACAGAAAGATATGTTGATCCGAGAAAAATCGATTGACCTGTAATATTAATACATTTTATTGAAGAGTAAGGAAGCTATGGTAATGCATAATATTTGAAAATACGTTTTTTCATAGTAAAACTTTTTTCTTCAACATAATTAAAAGTTGACGCAAGAATATAAAAGTTTCCTTGGTTCAAGATGAATCGATTGACCTACATTATTAATACATTTTATTAAAGGGTAGAGAAGTTATGGTAATATATATATATTTTTAAAATTGATTTTTGAAGTAAAAATTTTCTCATTCTCATAATTTAAAGTTGATGCGAGAATGGAAAAATTGTGTTGATTCCAGACGAATCGATTGACCTATAATATTGATAAATTTTATTGAAGAGTATTGTATCTAAGGTAATACATAATATTTCAATTCAAGGTTTTTTATAGTAAAACTTTTCTCTCCAACATAATTCAAAGTTGATGCAAGAATATAAAAGATTTCTTCGTTCGAGACAAATCGATTGACCTGCAATATGAATACCTTTTTTTCAAGGAGCAGGGAAGTCATGGTAATTTATATATTTTTTAAATCGATTTTTATTGTGAAAATTTTCCGATTCTCATAATTCAAAGTTGATGCGAGAATAGAAAAGTTGTGTTGATTCAAGACGAATCGATTGACCTATCATATTGATATATTTTATTGAAGAGTGAGGAAGCTATCGTAAAGCATAATATTTAAACACAAGTTTTTTTATAGTAAAACTTTTTTCCCTAACATAATTCAAAATTGATGCAAGAACGGAAAAGATTCCTTGATTCGAGAAAAATCGATCGATCTAATATTAATACACTTTGTTGAAGATTAAGGAAGACTTTTTCATCATAAATTTTCCAAATAGAATAATTCTGATAATTTTTGTAGAGAAATCATAAAGCTGAAAAAAGGATAGGTGCGAAAGAACTTTTCCCTTCCCTTTTCCAGCTCAAAAAATTATCATTTCGAATAAAAAATTTCATTTATCTGATTTGCCTTTGTATTTTAAATTTTTTTGGTATTATTCTTTAATTTTGTATTTTTTGTAAATTTCTGTTTTTAAATTGATCAAAATGAAGGATTTGGTTTGTCTATTATTGAAAAAAATAACTAATGAGCGCCATATAATTATGAATACAAAAAAAGTGGAAACACTCGAGATTGACTTCACAGCTAGTTTAATTTGCGCTAGAAATAAGTGCACCAGATTCTGGTTCTTTGAAATTCAGTTGCTAAATTTTTGAACCCAATTGTATATAACAGTGTTGGATAGTAACTTGTTATAAATAACTAAGTTACTAAAAATTTACATTATTTGTAACTTTTAGGGTAATTGGTAGAAAATTAATCTCTTTTGGTGGAGGATTCAGGGATTTTGTTGAAAATTCGTCTTTTTGGTTAAATTCAACTGCGATTGATTTCGAATTAAAGTCTTTTTTGGTTGAAATAATATCTACTATTATATTTTTCCGTGATAATTCATCTATTTTGATTGAAAATTTAACTCATTAGTGAAAATTTATGGATTTTGGCAGAAAGTTAAACTATTTGGTTGAAAATTAAATTTGGTTGCGAATTAGTATTGGTGGTAGGAAAAATCAACCATTTTTGTTGAAAAGTCTTGTTTTTGCTTTTGAAATTAATTTCTTTTGGTAAAGAAATTTCTGTAGAGGGTTCTGCTATTTTGTTGAAAATTTCAATAGATGGTTGAAAGTTGAACTACTTTGTTAAAAATTCAATTGTTTAGTTGAAGATTGATAATTTTATTATTTTTAATGAATTATTACCTTGGTTATTTTGTTTTCTAAATTATAAAATGAGGGTTAGAAAAATTTATAGATCTGTACATCTCAAACAATTTTTGAAAAAAATACAAAATCGACCAAAAAAATTATTCTCATTCGATGGTTTCGAGTTACTGTAAAAAAAATGTTTACACATACATATACGGGCATTTTTTAAAACCTCATTTTCGGATTCCTGAGGTCGAAATGTGTTAAGATATGTCAAAAAATGAAGTTTTTATCATTTATAAAAATATTAGGATAGGATGACTCTATTGGAATAAATTTAAAAAAATTATATTACTTTTTTATAAAGAAAATTGATAAGGAAATTGGAAAATTTGGCAAAATTCTTTGTAAAAATTGTAAAATAGCGCTTTTTCATAATGAACAAGAAGTCATTCTGTAGAGGACTAAAAAATACACAAAAAATATTTCACACTTTTGGTTCAAGAATCAATTCCCAAAACTCTACACTGCACGCCGCGCAGTTTAACCCTCGAAAAAACTGCATCATTTTCAAAAACCATTCATTTTGTAATAAAAGTAAATAAAGAACAACATCTCTTCAAAATTTCATGTTCCTGCATTGAATAGTTTTTTTTTAATCCACGCGCGAAGTTGAGGCGCTAAAAACCCCATCTATATGAGAAGGTCCCCTTAATGTAAAAAATCTTCTATTATAAATCTTTATTTCTAATTCCTTTAAACTAAAAATTGTTCAATATTGTATACCTTAGGCTAATAGGTCCTAGTGGATGATGTCAGTTTCAGAGCTTTGCAAGGGCTACAAACTATCTTGTCATTGACGTTGTCATCGCCATCAAGATCAGTCAGCTCGTGTTAAATTCAACGAGTAGCACACGATAGGTTTAAATATATATATATATATATATATATATATATATATATATATATATATAAATTGACAGAAGTACAGACAATAGCAGAGAATCGATCATAGAAGGGCTTTCAGCGCACCATGTAACGGAACGGCTCAGAGCTCATCCCGAATCCTAATGCGTGTGCGCAACAGCATTGTCAAAGAAATTTCGCAAACTCGCAAACAAGTGAAATCCTACCCTACTTTCTTTCACTTACTACCCCATTCTATACTTCCCCTCCTACCACCTATTCTACTGGTCATCAATTCCTACACTTACCATCCTCTAACCCCTACTTATCTCCACTCCATTACATTTTTATTTCCTCACTTCCCCTCCCTTCACCTGCTTTCTTAGTTGCTTTCAATTCCTCTCTCTACGCCTACTGCTACATCCCCTACTTCCCTTTCACGACATTACCTTACCTTTTCCTTCTTTCACTTCCTTCTCTCCATTCCTATTTCCTGACTTTCCCTACTTCCTATCACTTCCTTCTTCAGTACTTGTCTTTCCTCTTCTCTCACCATATTCCGTCACTCCTTCTAATTCCATTTCCGCCCTTTCATTCCCGTTTCTTGACTTCACCTTCCCTTTCATACTTTCACTAACGTATCCTACTTCCTTTCACTTCTCCCCACCCTACTACTACTAACTCTACTTCTTTCCACTCTCTCTTTCCCTCAGGCCCGCCTCCTTTACATCACGAAATCCCCTAATTACGCTATTCTTACCTGCCACTACATTTCCTTACTCCTCCTACTTCCACTCCATTTCCTACATCCACATTCCCTTCCTTTTCCGACTTTTCCTCGTGCCTACTCTAATTCTTAGTGCTTCCTCCCTTTATTTACCCCTACTTCCTGGCACTCCATATTGTCTAACTCCCCTTGAACTGCATTTTCTTACTCCTTCTAATTTCAATTTACCTCAATTCGCATTTTCTCACTTCCCTTCACTTGCCTGTCACTACCTTACCACCAATTATTCTAATTCTCTCCCGTCCCAGTGCCATACTTCCTCACTGTTCTTTGCTTTCACTACCTCCTCTAATTCTCGACATATCCCTTTTTATAACCACTCCATCACCCTAATTCCCAATTCCTCACATTTTGTCGCCTCTCATACTTTTTCTCACTTCTCCTACTTTCCCTTACCTCCTGTCCCTACCTTAGAACTACTTTCCCTATTTTTTCCTTGTCCTTTTCCCACACTTTCCCTTCCATCAGCCTTCACTTACCTTTACTCGCACTACATTTTCTTGCTCTTCCTACTTTCACTATCTCCCTTACATTTTCATTTCCTCACTTCCCCTTCCTTCCCATACTTTCTCACATAACCTCTCCTCCTAACACCTACTTCCCCATTCTTCTAATACTTTCCTTTTCTTCAAATACTTCCTCCCAACCCCTCAATTTCCATTCTTCTGATTTTTCCTGCTTTCACTCCATTCCCCTTGCCTTCGCTTCCTTCCCCTATTTTCCCTCCCAGGAAAAAGGTACGACGGATGAAGATCTGAGCGAAACTATAAGGGTTTATGCCCGAGGCCACGAAACTCTAAAATAAAGAAAGAAAAATAAGGCAACCTCTGAATCTCCATCCTTCTTTTTTCCTATCGTCTTTTTTTATTCTTTTTTAATGACAATGAAAAAAATTTATTTTTTCAAATCTCAAACCTTGTGGGTGAAGAAAGGAAAATTCATGGAAACTCTTTTTTTGTTTTTTTATATAAAGCATTTTCATAAATAAATCAAACCCATGATTAATACATAAAAAATTAAGAATTAGAGCAAATTAAAAAAGACGAGAGAGAAATAGAACGAAGTATTTTATATTTTTAAACTTGAGTTCAGACATTTAAGAGCGTCTTTTCGAAATTTAGTCGCTTTATTCTTGCTTTCTTTAAAATCGAAGAATATCGTAGTTAAAATTGAATGCAGCGCGGTCAAGAGGAATTTAAATTTTGATTATTTCCAAATTTGATTTCTTGAATTTTAAAATATGTTAAAAACTTTTCACTTCATTCATTTTTGTATTTTCTAAGAGTACAGACGAATCGGAAAGTACGAACATTACGTAAGTCAGCCTTTGAAGGAAGTTCGAAATGCAGAAGAAAAATTTAAATAAGGAAGGAAAACATAATCCCTACTTGTGGTGCTAATTTCGGTCAAGCGTGTCCTGAATTTTAATGAGAAGAGAATTGCTATTCCGCTAAAAGACTCCTTATTATTTTCTACCCTTTATTCAAGGCGTAAATTGTTTCTGCTTCGCTGAATAAATAAGGTCAGTGTTTAAGCCAACCGGAAGATAGTACCTAACGCGCTTTCAGTAAGCATCTTTAGTTTCTCGTACTCTTTTTTTACCATCCTTGAAGCAACAGGAGTTTGCAGCTTTTCTGAGCTTTAACAAGGAAGAGGAACAAATAATGCACTTTTGGGATTGTGAAATGTCACGTGCGTAGCTGGGAATACAATTTTTCTCAATTTTATGGAACTCTGATTTTAAATATCATCCAGACTTAAAAACAATAATACTAGGAATCTGTATTATCATCGGAGATGGTAACGGTCAATCAGAAGAGAAATCTTTACACACACCATGAAAATGGAAATCTACAATATCGATCAAAGTTATCTCCTCTAATACAGAAAATCTTCAAAGTCTGTTCAGACTCTATCGAGCTATAAATTTGAAAAAATTTAAATTTAATTTATTCAGAAAAAAGATCTTCTCTCGCTCCGCTGGGATTCGAACGCTAGGTCAACTGATTGCCGGCCAGGTGCTCTACCATTATGCTACTAGAGAGATCGGAAGAAGAATCTTTTTTCTGAGATACGCTTTCTTTTGCAAGATGTTATGTTTCAATACAAGTCAATTTTAATAGGAATCTGTATTATCGTCGGAAATGGTAACGATCAATCAGAAGAGAAATCTTTACTCCGCCGGGATTCAAACGACAGGTCAACTGATTGCTGTTCAGGTGCTCTACCATCAAGCTACTAGGGAGATCGGATCCTTTTTCTGAAATAGGCTTTCTTTTGCAAGGTGTTATGTTTTAGTACAAGTCAATTTTACTAGGAATCTGCATTATCATCGGAACTTCATTTGGATGGCTTCATTCATTAAATTCATTCATAACCTTCATTAATTTGGAAATGGGAGGAGGAGAAGAAGGGGAAATTATGAGAGGGGAAATAGATTAAATGAGGGGATGGGAAGTTGGGGAAGTGAGGGGAAATTATTGGAGGTAGATAGGTTAAATAAGTGGTGGAGATGTAGGGGACGTCAGAAAAAATAAGGATAGAGAAAGTAGGAGAAGTGGTAAGGAATGAGCGGAGGGTAAGTGGTTGGAAGTGAGGAGAGTGAAACCAGAGAAAGCGAGGGGAAATGAGGGTAATAGATGATGTAAGGAGAGGGGAAAGTAGTTGAGGAAGAATTTGGGGAAGGGAGGGGAAGCAAAGGTTGATGTGTGTGGAGGGTAGTAGGCTAATATAGGGGAATCTACGGGAAAAAGAGAAGGAAAAGTATGAGAGGGGAGGTATGAACGAGTCATTGACCTCTTAATAGGCTACTTTCGCACTTTCAAAAAAAAGTTTTTTTAAAGTAAAAAAATTGTTTCTACCCTTACCAAACAAAAATACCCTCAAGGAAAATAAGATTTCTGGGAAAATTTTAAATGATTTATGTTTTATTTTGAAAGATTAATTTCAAGTTCTGTTGCTTTCAAAATATGTTAAAAAACCCAATCTGAAAGATTTTAGGACAATTTTTTTTTCAGGATTTAAAAAAATTTGTAGAAAACTTTAAATTATTTCAGAAGATAATTAGAATTTTTTGAAGTTTTGAGAAGATTGGAAAATAATTTTCATTCTTTAAAAGATTAGAAAAAAATTGGAAAGAAATGTTGATTTTTGAATATTTAGAAAAAATGAAGCTCTTTAAGAATTTTGAAAGGTTTCAAGGGAATGAACAAATTTTCTTGAGATTCCTAGGATTTGACATACACTTTTATTTAACAAAATTAATTTTAAGAAAAAAAAAAAAAAATGTTGAAAACATTTTAATTTATTTCGTAAAATTTTCAAAAAGAATATAGAAGATTTTGAAGAAATATTTGTCAATTTTGCAAGATTACAAAATCTTCGAAAAAAATTCAAGTAATTTTAACAGTTATTTAGAAGCTTCACAAAGATAAAGAAATAATTTCGAAATTAGGAATATTCAAATTTTTTAAAATAAAATCTAGATTTTCAAAAATTGTAAACAAAAAATTTTGAAAGTTTTTAAGAATCTTGCAGGGCTTGGAAAAATTAATTTTTAGAAACATTTATAAACATTTCTGAGAAAGTCAAAAAAAATCTGGAAGATTTTAGGCTATTATTTTGAAACTTTTGAAGATTTGCCAAATTTTTAGAAAATTTTCGGATCATGTCACAAGATATTCAGAAGTTTTTTAAAATCGGAGTGTCTCGTCGTCCCGAAATTCGGGATGAGTAGTGGAGAATTTTTCATATGCTTGGCTAGTCGTCCCGAATTTTCGGGGAGACTAGTCCATCCCATTTTCCAACTCCCCCAATTTTTCGGGACGACTAGCCACAGCCTTTTAAAATAGTCAATAATGATTTAAATTTTTAAAATATTTGTAAAAGTTTATAATAAAATCAAAAAAGAATCTGGAAGATTTTGAAGCAATTTTTTTATTTCACTTACCTTGTAAAATAATGTTAATAACTCTCTTTGATTTAAAAGTAAAATCTTTTTTCGATGAGATATAAACTATTACATTTTTCGTTGAAACTTTATTTTCTTTTAATTGAAAATTGAACTACTTTATTTTTATCTCATTTTTTTTTAAATTATAATTCTAGTTGAAAATGGATCTCTTTCCTTGAAAATGTAAATATTTTTTCAATTCTTCTTCAGTAGAAAATTAATCTTCTTGGTAGATGATTAATTTATTTTTTGTCAAAATTAGCTTTTTTCTTTGTAATTCATATTATCAGGTTGAAAAATTAAACTGAAAATTTGGCTTTTATGCTATTCAATTCTTCTGCTTGGTTGAAAATGAGCTTTTTTGTTGAAAATTCATATTTTAAGGTTAAAAAATTTAACTTTTTTGCAAAAAATTCGTCTTTTTTTGACAAAATTCAATATTTTTTCAGTCAAAAATCCATCTCTTCAGTTAAAAATGTAACTATTTTGTCAAAGATTCGTCTTCTTCGGTAGAAAATTCTTCTGCTTGGTTGAAAAAGAGCTTTTTTGTTAAAATTCCGTTTTTTTGTTGTTAAAGATTAATTTTTTTAATTTGAATTAAACTATTATACTTTTTTTATTGTAACATTATCTTTATTGCCGGAAAATTCAATTGATTGGATCAAAATTAATTTATTTTGTCAAAAGTTTGTCTTTTTTGGTAAAAAATTATGCCTTTTTCTTAAAAATTCTATTTTTTGATTAAAAATTTGTTTTTTGAAATGTGTTTATCAAACTAAAAAATTACTGTTTCATTTTGTATTGTAACTTATCTTCTTTTAGTTAAAAAATAAACTATTTGCTTGAAAATTTACCTATTTTGTTTTAAATTGACCTATTTTGTTGAAAATTCCTTTTTTTTTGGTTAAAATTGTATAATTTAAGTTGAAAATTCATCTCTCCTGTTGAAAATTTAACTATTTTTTGTTGAAAAATAGTTACTTCCTAATTAAAAATTATTTTTTCAACTGAAAGTGTAACTATTCGCAATTGGAGTTCCAAATTTATTTCTTTGGTTAAAAATTCCTTCTTCCCTTGTAAAAAATTATTGTTTTCAATTAATAATCTTACTAGCCTATTTTTGGTTAAAAATAAACTTTTTAGCTGAAAATGCAACTACTTGATTGACAGTGGATCATTTTTAGTTCAAAATTCAACTACTTTTTTGAAAATTGATGTATTTTGTTAGAAACGTGTCTTTTTCGGTAGAAAATAATATTTTTGGTTGAAAATTTGAATATTTGGTTAAAAGTTGATCTATATTGTTAACAATTAACCAATGTTGTTAAAAAGTAATTTTTTTTAAATTCGTATACGTCTAGTTCAGACACAGTAATCTACCGTAATTGTACATATGTAATCCAGAGTAATTCTATGCTATCCGAAGTAATCTTAGGTAATCCAAAGTAATTATGTATATAGAGGTAATCCTACGTACTTCGCAGTAATATTTTTTTTTTTTTCTCTGAAAGAATTTTATTTATGGGGTCAACTTTTATGATTTTCCTCTTTATTGTTGACCAACAAGAATTACTAGAAATTGCGGACAAGTAGCATTGTCTTGGACAATTTGCTACGACATGAAGGCCGTGAATGCCATAAAGTTTCAAGAGGGTGAAATTAGGATAATCATGGAGTAATGGTTCCATCATAAAGTGGGTGCATCATAAAGTCGAATATTATTTTCCTCATCCCATGTTTCCAAAAGAAATTTTTTTTTTTTCAAATTATATTTTAAAGCTTGTATTTTTTTATCGGGTGAATTGAGGCACTCTGGATGACAACTAATTAAAGCCACTTTTTTGGAAAATCGTTTTTTGCAGTTTGATGTACTTCCGGCTTGTAAATTTCCATAAATTTTAGAAATTTGTAAACAATAATATTTAATTCTGTCAAAAAATGTGGTTAAAGTGGTGGTGATTTTGGAAAGTTGTATACCATTAAGCCATTTCCCTTTCGGGGTAGGCGTGACACTACCCGATTCGGGTAGTGTTTCTAGGTTGATAACTTGTAGTAAATAACTACAAGTGTGGGCTCACCACACCCACGATGTGCCAACAGCACTCATGTCAGTATTCTTGAATAGTCACCCATCCAAGTACTAACCGCGTCCAAGGCTGCTTAACTTCAGTGATCTGACGAGAACTGGGTTTTTCAGCGTGGTATGGCCGTTGGCCATCTTTGATTTCTTTCAATTATGGATCCCCGTGATAACACATCTAGATATGATATGTATGTATACCATTAAGCCATTTCCCTTTCAGGGTAGGCGTGACACTACCCGATTCGAGTAGTGTTTCTAGGTTAGTTTCTTGTAGTAAATAACTACACGTGTGGGCTCACCACACCCACGATGTGCCAACAGCACTCAGTTTTCTCGAATGGTCACCCATCCAAGTGCTAACCGCGCCCAACGCTGCTTAACTTCAGTGATCTGACGAGAACTGGTTTTTTCAGCGTGGTATGGCTGTTGGCAAGTTGATCATGAAAAATAAGTAAAGATTATTTTGTTTTTCCCTCCTCTTAATCAGAGAAGATAAGGACGATTGAAATTAGGTTTTGTGTGATTTTCCTTAAGAATACAAAATTATGTTAAATTCTTTTGAAGTTTTTCATAAATTCAAAAATTCAAAAATACACTCCCATATAATCGAGAAAGAAAACTATAGATAAAGCCTATTTTTTTCATCCCTCTTTCTCATAAGTATTGAGAAGGATCACACTTATTTCTTGTGTTTCGTATGATGATTCTTTAAAAAATAAAAAAATAAATCTCACACTTTTGAAGTTTTTCATATATTTAAGACACAAAGAAACACTTTTATATAATTCAGAGTGCCAACTAGGTGAATCCTATTTTGATTTCCCTCCCTCATACTTTGAAAAATATTCTAAAATATTTTTAACTTTTAAAAGTATAGCTCATAAAGATCAATTACTTTTATAATTTTTTCAAAATTTTCTATTTTTATTCCTATCACAGAAAACATTTTTTTTCTGTAAAATTACATTTTTGAGCTTTGGGGGCCTTCCATAAACTACCAAACAGTTTTTTTGGGGGTAGGCTTTATACTCCTTTCCATACTCCCCTCTTTTCTCTTTTTTTTAAATTCCTCTTTTTTGCCCCGTTTTTAACAAATTTTCAGTTTTCAAACTTTTCCCTTGTTTTCCCGCTCAAATGCGAAGTGAATTAACAGAAACTATCAAGAAAATCTATTTTTTTTTTAATTTGAAGTGAATTATTTTTAGTTGAACAGTTTCTTGTTATTGAAAATTAAATATTCAGTCCAAAGTTTAATTATTTTTCTAAATTTTTAATCAATGAGTGGAATTCTTAAGCGAAAATATGAATTTTCAACAAACAAGATTAATTTTCTGTCCAAAAACACACAATTTTCAACGTAAAAATATTTTTTTCTAACAAACCGGTTAATTTTCTAACAAATAGTTGAATTTTCAAATAATTAGATTATTGTTTGACAAAATATTTGAATTTTCTATCAAAATAGTTGACTTTTCAAGTCAAAATATAAATTTTCAACAAAAAGTTAATTTTCAACCAAACAGTTTAATTTTCAGAAACAAGATCTGAATTTTTGAGATAAAAAGAAATAATGAATTTTCGTTTTATTGAAAATTAAAGATTGAGTCCAAAGTTTAATTATTTTGTCAAATTTTTAACCAATGACTTGAATTCTTAAGCAAAAATATGAATTTTCAACAAACAAGATTAATTTTCTACCCAAAAAGACATAATTTTCAACGAAAAAATATGTTTTTCTGACAAAGCAGTTAATTTTCAACCAAATAGTTAAAATTTCAAATAATTATTTGATTGTTTGACCAAATAGTTGAATTTTCTATCAAACTAGTTGACTTTTTAAGCAAAAATATAAATTTTTAATAAGAAGTTAATTTCCAACAGAGTAATTCAACTTTGAAGCAGGTAGTTTATTGCAACCAAGAAGATTTATTTATTATTTAAAAAAAAAGAGGATTTTCAACAGAATACATGAAGTTTTAAGGAAATAGTTGATTTTTCAAATAGAATATATATAATATATATAATAATATATAATATTTCATTATATTTTATTTTATTTTAATGTAATATTTCAATATTTAATTATTTAATTAATTTAATAATTATTATTTATTTATTTTATGTTTTAAATATTTTAATTAGTAATAATAATCTTCTACCAAAGAGATTAATTTTCAACTGAAAATGGAATAGTCGTATTTTCAACGAAAATGTGTTGCTTTAACCAAGAAGATTAATTTTTCACCAAGAAGACGATTTTTTTAACAAAATAGTTAAATTTTTAAACAAAGGGAGGAATTTTCAACTGAATTGATAGATCTTTACGAACAAGAGGAATATTTAACGAAATATTCAATCATTCAACCAAATAGTTAAATTTTTAACTGAAGATTATACATTTTCAACCAACCAGTTAAATTATTGACTGAAAATATGAATCTTCAACAAAAAATGGAATGGTGGAACTTTCAGTTGAAAAATAAATTTTCAGTTAAATAACTAATTTTGAATAAAAAATGCAACAAACTTTCAATGAAATATGCAAATTCTTCACCAAAATAGATTTTTTTAACAAAATAGTTGCTTTTTTATCAAAATAATTGTATTTTCAACTAAATAGTAGACTTTTTAACTAAAGGAGAGAAATTTCGAAATAAAAATATAATAGCAGACTTTTGATCAAAGAATAGTTGGATTTTCATATTGGGGTTTATTAATGCAGTTCGCCGTGAACCAAAATAACGAGAGAAATTTAAAAAAGGGGAATTTTCCGAAAAGTAGAGGCAAAAGAGGAATTCTTGAAAAAAAAGGATATAAAAAGGCATTTGGGTAAAGAGCAAAATGTCTTACTTCATCTCCCTTTATCTACTTTCCCCTGATTCCACTCCCAACACTTTCCATACTTTCCCTTACTCTCCATCACTTTCTCTATTTCCCCCTACGTTCGCTCACTTCCCCTTCTTTCCCTTACTTTTCCTCACGTCACCTTCATTCTTCTCCTCTCTCTTCCTTCCGGTCACTTTCTCTCTTTCCCAACTTCTCGAGCATACTTTTCATCAACTTCCATCCCTTCCCCTAATTTTCCTAACTTCCCATCACTTTCCCTTATTTCTTATTCTTTCCTAGCTTGCCACACAACATCATTGCCCTACATTCCCTCACGGTTCCCCCCACTTCCTAGTTTCCTATAATCTTCTACCTTCCCTCACTTTTCCGACTCTCACTGCCTCCACGCCACTCCTCTACCTGCACACATTATCCATCCGCACCTCTCAGATTCCCACACTTTCCCTTCCTTCCCTGATTTTCTGTACTTCCCCTTGCTTCCCCTTGCTTCCACTTGCTTCCTCTACTTTTCCTCACTTCCACTTTCTTCCCATACTTTTCCTCACTTCCTCTTCATTCACCTGATTTCTCTCACTTTCCGTTTATTTCAATACTTTACCATACTTCCACCCCCCCCCCCCTCCCTAATTTCCCTAACTTTCCCTCATTTACCATCTATTCCTACAGTCAAATCCCCTTCCTCTCTCTACATCCCCTCATGTTTTCCGCCTTTCCCTAATTTACTATCCATTACCACCCCCTTACCCTCCCAACTTTCCATCACTTTCTCTAACTTTCCCTTTCTTCCCTTCTTTCTCACACTTACTTTTCCTCACTTTCTTACTTCCCCATTTCTCCTGCTTCCCCTTCTCACACTTACAACCACCCAACCCCCTCGTTCCTTTCACGAATCATAGTTTTTAGCGCGACTTCCGTCCTCCTCAAATTAGTAGCGTAGTCTATAAACAGCCTCTCCATCAATTTTCATTCTCAGTTCATCAATTAAACTTCTGTAATATTTTCTCATTTCGAGGTGGAAAAATTTCCTGGGAGAAAGTGAATGAACGCAACATAGCGAGCGCACCTTAATACCAGGGATGCCTCTAATGTGAACTAATTGAAACAAATAGTGGTCGTAAATTTCCGTTCAGGTAGCAACAATTGGTTAGCAATGTATAGGGTCGTGACTCACAGTTATCTGGCGTCAATCACTATACTTCTGGGAAAGTACATTGACTAGTTGGCATACCATGTATGTACCTGTGTATATGTATATATACATATATATGCAAATAGCAGAGTACAGAATTCAAACGTGCGTATGTATTTCACGAAGCTGTTAATCACGAAGGAAATGCAATCGACCTCTGAACCGGTGGGATGCAATCGGCAATTGCATTGTATGCTTTGCTGTGGACAGTACAGGAGAGGAAGAGAGAAGAGCGTAAATATGCTGCTAGAACAACCGGTGCACTTTTGACTCTCACCAACTGCATGCTCCAAATTGCTTGCGCTGTTTGTCGTTTAACACAAAATGAAAGAAATACTGCCACTAGCAATCGAGCATCACCACTTCAAGATTTATTTGACCCAAATGAAATTTCAGCTTGTCACCAATGATTGATTCTCTATCAGAAATTCAAATTAGATATATTTTTCATTGAAACAAAATATTTTATTGAATTAGGATCATGTGTTACTTCATATTGTATAAAAGACTGCAAAAGATATTTTGTTTGGTGTCTAGTGGATCAAATCAGCTAGAGTAGCTATATTCAGTTCGCTGTAAATTCTCTTCGGGCATCTGCTGCCGGATTTTAATTTTCTTATTAAAAATATTTTTCTCTTTTTTTAGGGTTTCGTAAAAATTCCTAGCGAACATTATCCTTACACTAGTCATCTTTTTATCTCATACCCTAGTCAAGCTTAAGCGGTACCCTATCCGAAGTCATCCTGTACCCTAGCCAACTCTAATTGGTACCCTATCCGTCCTTATCCTGTACCATAACCTAGTTAACTTCACCCGAAACCCTAGCCAAACACATCCGGTACACTGGCCGACCTCATCCCGTACCCTAGCCAACTTCAATCAGTACCCTAGCAGACTTTACCACGTACTCTAGCCGAGCTTGTTCTGTACATTAGCCAGCTCTACTTCGTATCCTAGCCGACCTTATGCCGTACCCTAGCCACATTTTACCCCGTGCCCTAGTTATCTTTACCCCGTATCCTGGGCAACTTCATCCGGTACCCCAGCCGACCTCATCCTGTACTCTAGCCAACTTTAACTCATGTCGTAGCCGACCTTATCCCCTAACCTATTCAACTTTTCCCAGTACCCTAGTCAACTTTACCCGGTACCCTAGCGGAACTCATCCTGTACCCTATCCGATTTCAATCGGTACCCTAAGCGTCCTTATCTCGTACCCTAGCCAAAATTTACTTACACCCCAGTTATATTTACCCCACACCCTAGTCAACTTTACCCGATACCCTAGCCAACTTCAATCGGTACCCTAGCCGACTTTACACCGTTCCCTAGCCGAACTCGTTCTGTACGTTAGCCAGCTTTACTTCGTATCCTAGCCGACCTTATCCCGTACCCTAGCCAAATTTCACCCCGTGCCCTAGTCATCTTTACCCCTTATCCTAGCCAACTTCATCCGGTACCCCAGTGGACATCATCCGGAACTCTAGCCAACTTTACCTCCTGTCCTAGCTGACCTGATACCCTAACATATCCAAATTTTCCCAGTACCCTAGTCAACTTTAACCAATACCCTAGCAGAACTGATCCTGTAACCTAGCCTATTTCAATTGGTACCCTAAGCGTCCTTATCTCGTACCCTAGCCAAAATTCACTTCTACCCCAGTTATATTTACCCCAAACCCTAGTCAACCTTACCCGATACCCTAGCCGAACTCATCCTGTATCATAGCCAACTTTAATCGGTACACTACCCGTCCGTATCCTGTACCGTAGCCGAAACTTACTTCAACCCTAGTCATCTTTATCCCATACCCTAGTGAACTTTACCCGATACCCTAGCTTTAATATAAACTCTAGGGCAATCAGATATCTTCTGCTGTTCCAGATAATGTCAAATTAAGGATAAAGAAATAAGATTTAGTCAAAGTTTAGTACTCTGAAATGGTACAAGTGGGAAACACGTTTATTTCGTTTTAGTTTAAAATTTGTTACTTGATACAAATATTTAGATACCTTTTTGATAAAAAATACTAAATGATTTCATTTCATAATTTTGGATTTCAGGTTATCAAATCTACATTCTAAGAACATTAATTTGATGCCATCACTGAAGAAAATCGGACTGGCAGAAAACCTTCGAACATAATATTCCAGTCAAAATATGCAAATTTTTCTTATTCCTCTTATTTTACATATTTTTCCACTACGGATATCAAGAATAAAATTTTCACATGACATATTTCATTTGATATCTCAATTCTACATAGGACACGATAGAATGGGATGGAATGGGAGAAAATGAAACGGGATAGGATGGGGTGAAGTGGAGTTGTGTGGGATGGGATGAGACGGGGCGTAACGGGACGGGAATGGGAGGGGAGGGAATGGGATAAGATGGGATGAAGTGAGGTGGGGTTGGATAAGATGAGGTGGAATGCGGTTGGGGTGGGATATGATATGATGGGATGGGATTAGATGAGACGGGGTGTGACGGGAATGGGGGCATGGGATGGGGTGAATTGGGATAGGATGGGGCGGGGTACAGTGGTGTGGGGTGGAATGAGACTGGGCGTGACGGGACGGGAATGGGAGGGAAGGGGAGGCAAAGAGATGAGATAGGACGGGGTGGAGTTGGATAGGATGTGGTGGGATGGGATATGATGGGATGAGATGGGATGAGACGGGGCGTGAATGGACGGGAATGGAAAGGAATGGGATAAGATAGGATGAAGTGGGTGGGGTGGGGTTGGATAGGATGAGATGCAATGGGATACGATGGGATGGGATAGGACGAGATAGGTTGGGATGAGATGAGACGGGGCGTGATGGGGCGGGAATGGGCGGGAAGTGAAGGGAATGAGATGAGA
>CAKNYM010023254.1:0-10590 GCA_932195095.1 Andricus curvator | reverse complement strand
CTTGAATGGTCACCCATCCAAGTACTAACCGCGTCCAACGCTGCTTAGCTTCAGTGATCTGACGAGAACTGTATTTTTCAGCGTGGTATGGCCGTTGGTTTTTATTTTTTTTATTTTTTTTATTTGGTTAAATAACAATCTGGATGGTCCCTGGGATGACATTGTGAGTCGCCTCAAAAAATCAGAATGCACTGCGTTGAGAATTCAAAATATCGAGCAGACTACTGGTTCAGTTTTCACGATTCTTGAGAAGTGGCCAGCATTGGAAAGACCTCTTGGATACGTTATAGTTAGTTCCTATACACTAAACTAATATTCTATGATGTATCTGCATTTAAAATCTGATTTAATAGCAATTGAATTTTTTTACAGATTGAGCACGATTTTGTGCAAAAATTCAACAGGCAAGGTGCGCTCTATTCTGCATGGCCACAATTTTCGGCACAGCTTCACGCAGCGATGAAGAATGAAATTACTAATGAGGGGTCCAGAGAATTACTGCAAACTTTCGAGAATCAAAATTTGCCTGAAGGTATTTTTTGAGAAAGTAAATTCTTGTGTGTCACAGTTTTGAAAATTACATAATTACAACTTCTTAGCACTGTTTTATTTTTATTAGCGATTAAAAAAAAAAAATTTATTTGAAGGAACAAAAGATCTCACTTTGTTATTGCTATTACCGGCATTATGCCCTCCAGTTGGTCATATACTGTGAGAGTCTATTCTCATATTGGTGCATATCAAGTTACGATGACTGAGAAATTGATTGTTATCAGTAGAGATAAACTATTTAACAAATTCCCGACGTCAATTCACACTGCTGCTGATGGAAATTTGTATGTTTTATACAATGATGCTTGAACTGAAATAATGACCTATATAAAATAACTATTCGGTAAATAGTGCTCTCTGAACTTAATTCATTTAAACATACATATATCTTTCGCGTGTATTATTTGAAAATGTGTTTTTGACTTCAATTATACCTTATTATTATATTTTATTAGCTGATCTCAGTTTGATTTCATGTGTTAAAGATGTACCTAAAAGCAAGCCACATTTCTGTATGTATAATTATAGAAGGCTAAGGGTTCAAACGAATTTCTCTATAGTTCTCTTTAAAAAAAAAGTAATATTCTTATTACATAGTGTGACAGTATTATTAGTTACTATAAAAAAAGGAGACTAGATATATAAATATATATTTAATATAACAATGCGACGTACAGTTAACTAAGATACGCTGTTTTATATACTTTATCAGAGAAATTGGTTTATCAACAAGCTATTGTACCTGTTTAAAGCACATCTTTCTTAATAAAATATTTTGAATGGAATTTTGAAATTTATTCTCATTATATTGCTTTCCTATATCCAAGCTAACTACGTCAAAAGCTATTTTTCAGCAAGATTATTTATAAAAAAATATAATCTGTCGGACACATATCAAATAAACCAAGCATCCTGTATAATTTACATTGTAAATGATTTGCCGTAGAATTGTCTCATCTTGTGATATTTGGTAGTTTTGTTTTAACTACAAATATCACAAGACAAGACATTTCCACGGAAAGTCATTAGCAGTGTAAATTGTGCGAGGTCCTTTCTTAGTTCAAGTAAACGTTTTAGTTATATCAACTAAAATCTATATTTAAGCCAACAAAAACATTTATTTAAATGAACTAAAATATTTCCTTTGATCAACCAAAATGTTTGATTAGATTAACCAAAACGTTTACTTTGATCAACCAACATTTTTACTTGGATCAAACAAAACATTTGCTTGGATCAACAAAAATATTTGCTTGACTTAACCAAAATCTTTGTCTGGATCAACCAAAATATTTGCTTGGATTAACCAAAATATTTGCTTGGATCAACCAAAACATATGGTATAATGAACCAAAGCTTACTAACCAAAAAGTTTTCTTGGTTCAACCAAATATTTTGTTGTCCATATAATAACCATATTCTAGGGTTGAATCAACCAAAATTTTGTTGATTCAACCAAATCTTTTTCTGAGTGTATTAAATCCTCTTGCAAATAAAATTGTGATTTGAAAATCGCGCCAACTCAAGCCAATCAAAATTCATAAAAGGTCAACTAGTTCTGGTACAGCGGCACCAATCAGAATTGGAGTACCCCGTGTCTCAACTATCCGTTGAGGATCTCTATGTGAACCTAATGGGAGACGGCGGTTCGACTCGTGTGATTGCCGAGCTTGCTGCGCTCGCGCGGCAAACATCACACTCGCCTAGAATCGCCAACTTCTCCCAGTCGATGCACAATATACTATTTTAAATAATTTATCAATATTTAAGGATATATTGTAGTTTGAAATCCATTGATCAAAATTAAAGTTTTAATGACCTATTATAATCAGTCGGGCTGTTAAATAAATGAAATGAAAAAAACTTTTAAAGGTTGACCCAGAAACCTATTCCCTGAGAACGGCATTAAAATCCGAACCCAAAAGAACAAATATCAGTGTCTATGGCTTAATGTCTCTGTTTGTTACATTTTTTTAAGAAGAAAATTAGAAACACAATATCGTCAAGTCAATCTGTGAAAAAATTCTATTCTTGAACAAAAAGACTCAGAAACATTATGCAACCAAAAATCAATTATTTTGAAAAAACATATTCGAAAAGCTCAATATATGAAAAAGAATTGCATAGAAAGGTAATGAGAGTGAGGATGGCTTGGTTGTCTCTTTCCTAATTCTCTCCCTATTTTTTCCTCTAGTTATATACTTGTCTCTAATGAACCGATTAAAACGTTGTTTGGAAACATATTTTGAGGCTTTTCTATCCAATTCTTTTTCATATATTGAGCTTTTCGAATATGTTTTTTCAAAATAATTGATTTTTGGTTGCATAATGTTTCTGAGGCTTGTTGTTCAAGAATAGAATTTTTGCACAGATTGACTTGACGATATTGTGTTTCTAATTTTCTTCTTAAAAAAACTTTTAAAATTAATACTGTCTTGAAGTTATTAACAAAATGAAAATAAGTTCATTTACTTTTGATTCTGTAAAGGCACACTTCACTGATAATTCATGTTCTAATGATATAAATTTACAATTTCTTGTTACATGTAATCGGAAGATAATCTTATAAATTATTACCATATGTTCAAATTTAAAAATAAAATTTGTTAAGTTTTGTACAATTATATTTTATGAGAAAAATATTGAAAAGTATTTATGAATTTTACAAACTGTTTATATTCCAAAAAGTTTGACCTATTTAAGTAATAAATCTGCAATAGGAAATTATAGTTTTTAAAAAATCTATTTTATTTTATGGATAGACGTTGAAACCGACATGGAAAATTAACGACATCACTAAGCTTTACAGTGTCAACACGTCTTTATACAGGTGGCAGCAAAAAGTACTATTTAATGAATATAAATTCACTAATCTTGTACTGAACAAATATTGAAATACAACTTACATGGATAATAGAATATTTACGCACGTACAATTATCTATTTTAAATTTCCATAGTTTTAATAAAAGCATTTTCATGGCATAGTATCGTTCACTAGAAGGATGTTGGCAATACCCCTGTTTACTATTTAAGAGTGTACATATTAAATTAAAATTTTTAATGTAGATATGCAGACGGCAGATTTTTATTTTAAATTCACTTTTTCTTTTATGTGCCCCAACGTACCCTCCTCTCTATTAATATCTTTGATATTTTCACAGCTTTCTCAAATTGTCACAAAACAAATATTTTGGTACATAATTTTCAAATGTCGGTCTTTTCATTTACACTGTTAGAAAGTTCTGTCTCAGTTTTACGAAACGTGTTTGAAAATGCCGTAAAACGACGATAAGATGTTAATTTTCGGAAAATTCGATTACAAATTTCGTCCATTTAAGATAAATTTTGACAAATTCTGTTACGAATTTCGTAATTTTCAGTTACAATTACGGAACTTCCTGATACATTTTATGTGAAAATTCCGAAACTTGTGAGTTTCATGTACCATCAAAATATTACGTTTCGAATAACGGAAGTTCTATGCCGTTACGCACGGAACAGAAAATTACGGGACTTTTTTCGTAATCTATAAATCTAATGCAATGAAAATGCCGTTCCAATTTTGTAATTTTATGAAAATTTTCGGAAAATTCAATTACAAATGTCGCAAATATAAGACACAATTACGTAAAATATTCTAAAATTTTATCAAATATGCCGCTACTTTTGTAGTTTTGTAACATAATAACTTTATGAATTCCAGAGCAAGGCTAACAGTGTAGAATTTTTTATTATGAAAATACAGAAAAGAGTATAGCAACCTGCTATCTAAAATTTGTGAAAAGGCATACAAATTTCCATGCAAAGACAAAAATCAAAATATATGAATTTTGTAAATGTATTAAATAAAAAAACATTTTGGTTTTACGAATTTTGTTGAGTCTCAAAATGAAAATGTTTGAATCGTCATGTTCTTTATTCTTTTTGGAATATAAACGAACAAATTATAGTTAAATTTTCAATCAGCGTATTAAATGGGGCCTTTAAAAAAATTATTCAATTTTCAAAAATATGTTGAAGACTCAATATTTTTTTTTGCAAATCTTTTGCCAGAAATTCATTTGGTAAATTTGTATTATATTTCATCATTTTCATAAAAGGATTTGAAAGCAATTATTTATTCGAATTCGTCCCGAAAAAATCGCACTGGCTTATTTATTTCCCTTTCATGAAAAGAATCTACAGAAAAATAATTTGGTAAAATATTGTTACTAACTCCCATTAATTTTGTCAAAAATAATTTGCCAATAATTATTTTGCTCTCGTCTTAGTTTTTGTAAGAGTAGAAAATAAATATATTTGAATATGTACAATATGTTCGCAATAATTTTTGCACCCCTAAAAAATTAAAAAATCTTTCAACCCCTCTGTGGTGGACAAAAGTGATATCCAACCAATTTGAAAAAATCACGACTATCCTAATAGGATATGACAACTTTTCCACATACCCAAAAAACATATTAAATAAATAATTTTGAATAATTTTTTTCACTCAGCCCTAACTTGTCACCTTTATGGCCTATATAGTCCTATACATTTATTACCTTCATTCACTTGAAAATATTAAATTCTTGTTTTGAAATACATTACATTTAGTATATGATTAGAAGAGTGTCCGGATGCAATAAGGGGACGAGCGCTCGAAAACGCGAAAAAGTATTGTCCAAACGTCTTATGATATCCAAATTTTAAAGTTGAAAAAATTAAATTAAGAAAAATATGGGCTTATAGAGAATGACAAGACGGAACTTTTTTCTATCTAAAGTTTTTCTTTCCGATGTATATTTTTAATAATATAATTGAAAAAGGGATGAAAAAATTTCGCCAAATTCAATTTTTTTTTTAAAACATAAATCGTCTCCACTCAGACAAATATTGTTGAAACTATTTGAAATTTGGTAGACATACGCATTATACCCTAGCGATGGCTACAAAATAAAGAAAAAAGTTTAAAATGCCAATTGTTTAATAATAATTAATTGCAAATGGAGACCTGACTGTAAGCATGTTTTTTTAGCTTCGGCGAAGAAAAGTATCGACGGAACTTTGGAGTTGAAACAACTTCCAGTGAGACGTTTGTTCCTTACTGTTGGATGAAGATTTCTGGAAATTTTTAGATCGATTCATTGAAAATTGGCGGAAATATCCATTTTGTAAGAAAGCACGCGACGTTTTCTACGATTGCATCGTTAGCAGATTCAAGCGCTTCTCAACGTTAGTACACTCTCCTTTACTCTCTCCTATTCAGGGCTTGGCTTTCAAAAAATAAACATTAAAAAAACCTGCCCTGTCCACCAATTAATGGAAAATCGACTGCTTGATATTTTTGGACATTTCGTTATTTTCAGTGAATTATAAAATAACTGAAAAGAGGAAAATTTGTGCTTCGCAAGTTGTTCCACCCTTTATTTTGTTTCCTTCGTTTTAGTATTAAAGAATGTAAACAAACCGTCTAGTGTCTTTGTTTTGAAATTTTAACTGTGAAAAGGGTTTAGTGTCCCAAATTGTTTCGGACTGTGCAGATCGCTTTCTGACTAATTAGATCAAATTGAATATTATATTTTTCATTTTGTCACTGTAAAACAATAAAATTAGAAATTTCTAGTTATTTTTAAGTTTTGCAATTATGTTAGAACTTCAAGTAGGCCGTAAAAGGCTTCGCGGCGGAAGCAAGTGGAAGAAAAATGTGACAAAAGATTGCAGGAACAAGGTAATGCAAGAATGATATCTTAATTATATTTAAAATATTCAAATTAATACAATTATTGGCATATTAAAATGTTAAATTATTCAATAAAGTCTAAAATTTTCGTTAGACGTGTAAATTAAAGCTCGTTAAAGGACACCGCACGTAAAAGTGACAGCTTTGATAGGTGCTAAAGAAGCGTTTCCTATAAGTGAGGGGTGACGTGATCTACAATTTTTTATTTGGAATTTCCAAGCTCTCATGTCCCCAAATTTGATATTTAGAAGTTCCGTAAACCCCATCAAGCTTAAAATCTACATCATAAGCTAAGAAAAAGCAAAAATGTGAGTAATGTTTAAATCTTAGATTGCTTAGCTTTTTCAGCCAAAGAACTATACCAAAGTATATAATTATATATATTTTACAGCACTAAAAATCATAATAGATATTCTGTTAACAAAAAAGTGATATCATTTCCCGTGCAGAAATCGCCAAGTTTGTTCCATGTTCCAGACTTGGGCCAGGCTGGGCGCCCCTAGCCTGGATCTAGCTCGAATTTTGCAATGGCTCGAGCTTGGGCCCAGCTAGTGTCAAAGTTCCAAAAATTGACGACAGATGGCGTAGTACTATTCTCTTTGTTTACTTATTACTTTGGAGTTTCGAGTGTGAATCTTTACAAAGTGGCTAATTTGGTATAAATTAACATTCTTATAAAGTATCTTGACAGGTAATTCGAGTCATAATTTGAGCCAAACTGAACTTATAAATTTTGTGTGAGTGATTGAGAATAGTGGTGATGGTGCTGATGATGATGGTCGATGAACAAAATACAAATCATCGTTGAAATTAAATTGCGATAAAAATGCCTAAAATAAAAAGCACTCTGAGAGTCCGGAGGCATCGAGCACTCGGCAGTATCCCATATTTACGCGGTGAAAGTGCAAGTAAGAACTTATATTAATTATAAATAATATTTTCGCATTAAGATTACATGTGACTTCTAACCTCAAATTGAGAAAACTTTTTCATCGAATTATCGAGTGTAAATATATTGTTGATGTATGTAATGATGTTTAAAACTTTAATTTACAAAACAAGCATGGCGGACGTAAATTGAAAAATTATTGTATATAGATGATGATGACGCAGATGATGAGGAAGCTGGGAATCGATAATAAACTAGGGCCAAGCCTGGGCCAAGCTGGGCGATCGAGCCTGGCAATATAACCTGGCCCTGGCCAGATTTGGCGTTTCATTCAAGCTTGGCCCAGGCTAGATCGCCAGGCCAGGGCCTAGTTTTGCCAAGCCTGGGCCCTGTTTGGGCCATGACCAAATTTCTACACGGGTTGTGATGTAGCATAAAAAAGATTTAGCAATAATAAAATGTGTAGATATATAATATTAATTTTCCTGTGATAAAACGGTAGAGAAAATGTATGCCAAATTGTTGAATTTACTCATCCGAAAAACTACACCGAAATATATAATTATATAGATTTTAGAAAATAGTAAAATCCCTGATAAGTAATGATCTGGCAAGAAAAGGTGATTATATTTGTGATATAGCATAAAAAGGTTTAGAAATAATAAAGAGAGTATCTAATTGTAATGTTCCTGTGTCTGAAAAAATGTATGATAAATTATCAGAAATGATGATAAACAATTGTAACAATGTGTTTTTTAATTGAGGAATAAACAACTTGCAAAGCACAAATTTTCCTCTTTTCAGTTATTTTATACTTCACTGAAAACAACGAATCGTCCAAAATATAAAGCAGTCGATTTTCTATTAATTGGGGGAGAGGGCAGGTTTTTTAATGTTTAATTTTTAAAAGACGAGTCCCTAATAGGAGAGTGTAAAGGCGAGAGTACTAAAACGTTGAGAAGCGCTTGAATCTTCTAACGATGCAATCGTATACGACGTCGCGTGCTTTCTTACAAAATGGATATATTACCGCCAATTTTCAATGAATCGATCTAAAAATTTCCAGAAATCTTCATCCAACAGTAAGGAACAAATGTCTCACTGGAAGTTGTTTCAACTCCAAAATTCCCTCGATACTTTTCTTCGCCGAAGCTAAAAAAACATGCTTACCGTCAGGTCTCCATTTGCAATTAATTATTATTAAACAATTGGCATTTTTAACTTTTTCCTTCATTTTTTAGGCATTGCTAGGGTATATTGCGTATGTCTACCAAATTTCAAATAGTTTCAATAATATTTGTCTGAGTGGAGACGATTTATGTTTTAAAAAATAATTTAATTTGGCGAAATTTTTTCATCCCTTTTTCAATTATATTATTAAAAATATACATCGGAAAAAAAAAACTTTAAAAAGAAAAAAGTTCCGTCTTGTCATTCTCTACAAGCCCATATATTTTTTAATTCAATTTTTTCAACTTCAAAATTTGGATATCATAAGACGTTTGGACAATACTTTTTCGCGTTTTCGAGCGCTCGTCCCCTTATTGCATCCGGACCCTCTATTATGAATATATGGGTCATTTTCACTTAACTTAAGTTTTTCACATCAGGTATAAGTTGGATTTTCTACGAAAAATTTAGAACGGATTTGCTAGAAAGAGTGTTAGAGTACCATTTCAGATGCACGATAATAATAGTGGGGTCAAATAATATCCAACGATTTTTTTTTCAAGAGAATTTTTGTTATTGGGAGGGATATGGCTCAATTTCTAATTCAGGTTCTATCATGAAAGCGTTTTTGCTTCAGATTATTTACTTTAATGGTACCGTTCCTTGAAAAATAGTATGTATCACATACATATTTTGAACACCAAACAGTTTTCCTAACCAATTTAATCAATGGACATATATTTCAGAAAATGTCCAAGATTAATGAAAAATGTATCATATCTCTTGTAAGGTTCTTAAATCTGAAGTCATTATTAGTAGTTATTAGTAATTATTAGTCATTCATTAGTAAATCTGAAGTCAAAGCATCATAGATGTGTGTCTAGTTTTATATATAAAACTCGTCATAGTTGTGGTCCATAAAGTTTTCGGGATATTTGCCAATTTAGTTTTTATAAAATGCACGTTCTGTAAGAGGTGGCCACATGCCCACATATGTGATTTACAGTGGTTCTACTGGGACCCAGTGTTATTTTCATAGATGGCAGTTGCTCCCAGTGGGACCCTGCGGTGGTTGTTTAACCTGTTTTTTTTTAATTATACACTGACAAAAAAAAATTTTGGATCCAAAGAAATGCATTTCTTTGATTGTATTAATTTGAGCCAAAAAACCGTTTACTTAATTGTACTCAATATTGTGTAAAAGCAACAAACTCGTGCATTGATTCAAAGGAATCATTTCTTTGGGCACCATTTCTTTGAAATAAAGAAATATTTCTTGGCCTCAGAATATGAGATAATTAACTCAAGGAATTGATATCATTAAAACTAAGAACCTAGTTTCCTTAAATCTTGCTTTCGAATCCAAAGAAATATTTTTTTAGTTCAATAATTTTGAGCCTTTGAATTAAAAAATATTTCATTTGAAATAAGTAACTCATCGATGCGTGAAACAAATATTTTGGTTTCTTTGAATCAAAGAAATATTGACATAAATGAAAGCAATATTAATTAAGTGAAAGCGATATTTCTTTCGTTCTAATAGAACATGTCATTAGTCGAATAAAGTAATTTGTTCACTTAAGTAATAATTTATTCACTTGGAAGATATGTTTCTTTTAATAAATAGAGTGAAGCGATTTATGTCCAATAAATATTTCCTTCAAGTGAAGAAATATATTTTTGAAATAACTTCATACACCATTCGTTCGAAAAAATATTTTGGTAAAATTCCTTATTTGTACTGAGTAGTTCAGACATATACCGCCAGATGCGCAGATTTTATAGTCTCACAATAGAAATGGATTCTCCAGTCTTTAAGTTAGCCATACATTTTCACCGTAGATATAATCTGAAAAATGTGGTGATTGGTGTTTATCGGTCTTCCTAAGCATTGGTCAGTTGGTCTTGCTTGAAATTCTTTTTCCTACTCCGCGAAAATGAAAATAAATATATTATTATAAATTATAATAATTATAATTGCATTGACTATTTTTTTCAATGAATAGCCCTGCTTCATTTTCATACTTTAACTATTCAACATTTTTAAACAATAGGAGAACTTTCTGTTTGAGAAAATTACTCTTTGAATCAATTAATATTTTCTCAACTCTGTTACGTCTTTTTTTTAAACAATATGCCACATCTTAGAAACAAATAAATATTTATTTCCTTTGAAAAAAATTTATTTGTTGCAAAGAAATGTTTAGTTTACCAAAAAATACGCTTATTTGAATCAAAGAATCATATATTTGGTT
>CAKNYM010023250.1:4780-19386 GCA_932195095.1 Andricus curvator | reverse complement strand
AGAATATCCGAACTAGAAAATTCCCGAATTTGCACAATTACAAAAATGTTGTTTATTAATATTATTTATTTATTAAAAATACGGATCGACTGAGGAATCCTGAAAAATAAAATTCCCGAATAATAAAATTTCCGAATAATAACATTCCCGATTTATAAAATTTCCGAATAATGAAATTGGAAAATTCCCGAATAATCAAATTCCCGACAGAAAATTGCCGAATTATAAAATATCTGAACTAGAAAATTCTCGAATTTTAACAATTAAAAAAAGTTTGTTTATTATTATTAATTATTTATTAAAAATACGAGTTGACCGAAAATCCCGAAAAATAAAATTCCCGACACTGTAAAATTCCCGAATAATAACATTTCCGAATAATAAAATTCCCGAATAATCAAATTCCTGACAGAAAATTGCCGAATTATAAAAAATCCGAACTCGAAAATTCCCGAATTCTAAAATTCCGGAATTTTAACAATGGAAAAATTTTGTTAATGATAAAATTAATTAAATTATTACAATTAAAATTTTATTACTTTTTATTAATTTTCTAGTTCAGCTAATTTATAATTCGGCAATTTTCTGTCGAGAATTTTCAAATTCAATAATATTATTATTATTCGGGATTTTTCAGTCGTCCTAAAAATACAATAATCAAATATTTTTATACAAACATTATTTTTAATGTTTAAAGTTTCTAAGATTACTGTTTGAATTTAAAATAACACTAATTACAAAAATATATTTCTGGATGAAAATTGTTTTCAATTATTATTTTAAATACAATTAATAATTTTAAAATCTTTAATGATTAAAAATAATTTTGTTTATAAAAATATTTTATTATTGTATTTTTAAGTAATAAATGATATTTATTAAAAACAGTTTTTTTGATTATTTAAATTCGGGAATTGTCTTAGTTCGGATATTTTATAATTCGGCTATCTTCTGTCGGGAATTTTCAAATTCGGTACTATTATAAACTCGCGGGAATTTTGTTATTCAGAAATTTTCCAATTCGATATTATAAACTGTTACGGAATTTTATTACTATTCGGGAAATTTTATTATTCCGTATTTTCCAGTCGTCCTAAAAATACAATAATCAAATATTTTTCTAAAAAACAAATTATTTTTAATGTTTAAAGTTTCTAAAATTATTGTTTAAATTTAAAATAACAATAATTAAAATATATATATTTCCGGATGAAAATTTTTGTCAATTATTGTTATTTTAAATACAAACAGTAATTTTAGAAACTTTAAAGATTAAAAATAATTTTGTTTATAAAAATATTTGATTATTGTATTTTTAAGTAATAAATGCTATTTATTAGAAGCTGTTTCTTTAATTATTTATATTCGGGAATTTTCCTAGTTCGGATATTTTATAATTCGGCTATTTTCTGTCGGGAATTTTCAAATTCGGTAATATTATAAACGCTCGGGAATTTTATTATTCGGAAATTTTCCAATTCGATAACATTATAAACTGTTCGAGAATTTTATTACTATACGGGAATTTTATTATTCGGAAATTTTATTATCCGCGTGTTTTACAGTGTCGGGAATATTATTTTTCGGGATTTTTCCGTCGTCCCGTAAATTTTTTAGTATAGAATCTTTTAGAACCGGAATAAAACAAATTTTAGATTAAAAATTGAAATCTTTCATATTTCTTGGTATATTTCAACAACAAAAAAAAGATTTTTCGACAATAAAAGATTTTCAACCTACAAGGATGCATTTTTAATCAAATGGCCGAATTTAAAAAAACAAACAAGATTATGATTCTACCAAAAACTGTTGCAATTTAAACCAAACCGTTGAATTTTCAAGCGAAAAAACGTTCTTTTTAGAAGACAGTTGAATTTTCAAATAAAAGTTCTTTTTCAATCGAGAAAGATAATTTTTCTACCCCAAAAGATGAATTTTTAATCCAAAAGGATGAAATTTCTATGAAATATTTAAATTTTCAACCAGAAAGATAAATTTCCAACTAAATAGTTGAAGTTTCAAATAAAAAAGATAAATTTTCAACTGAAAATTAAATAATTAATCTTTCAATTAAAAAAATGAATTTTCAACAAAATAGTTAAATTTTCAACCAAATTGGTGAATCTTAAAAATTATTTTTGTACCAAATATTTAAACTTTTAATAAAAAAGTTGATTTTTTACCAAATAATTGAACTTTCAAACTAATATTTTAATTTTTAACCAAATAGTTGAATTTTCAACCAAAAAGATGAATTTATAGGAAAATATATGGAAGTTTAAAATAAAAAAAAATAAATTTGCAACCAAAAATTAAATAGTTAATCTTTCAGTTTAAAAAATTAATTTTCAACAAAAATAGTTAAATTTTAGGCCAAAGAGGTGAGTCTTAAAAAAAATGATTATTTAACACAGTAGTTCAACTTTCAACCCAAAAAGATTAATTTTTAACCAAATATTAAATTTGTTTAAAAAAGGTTAATTGTCTAGAAAATAGTTTAATGTTCAAACAAACATTTTAATTTTTAATCAAATTGTTGAATTTTCAACCAAAAAGATGAATTTCCAACCAATAACTTTCTACCATAAGACAAAATTTTAACAAAATACAAGAATTTTCAGCCGAAAAATTGAATTTTTTTGTAAAAAAGATGAAATTTTTACCAAAAGAGATGAATTTTCAACCGGAAGATATAAATTTTCAATAAAAAATTTAATTTTCAACAAAAATGGTTTCATTTTCTACCAAATTGTTGAATTTTCATGTAATTAATCTGCAATTTAAGAATACCCAGTAGTTGAAATTAAATTTTTCCAAAAAAATAGTTGAATTTTTAACCAAATACTTTAAAAAGATATTGAATTCAATCAAAAAAGAAAAATTTTCAACTAAGACAGATTTTTCAGTTAAGAGAGAAAAAAGTATTTCAACCAAAATGTCGAATTTTCAACCAAGAAGACTATAATTTTCTATCAAAAAGGACCAATTTTGGATCAATTACATGAATTTTAAACCAAATAGTTGAATTTTCAGTTTAAAAATGAATTTAAAAAAATCCAACAAAATAGTTAAATCCAGTAATATAAAGCTACTTTTACAAATAAAAAAGATTGTTATTTAATTTTATATTACAATTTATGTAAGATGTAGACACACTTTTGAAAACATTCACTGATGATATTTTAAATAAAAAACATTATTTTTAATGAAAACACTTTAAAACTGACAAAAAAATTATTTTAACAATATTTCTTGCAATAAATTTTTTTTTGCTATCGCTTAACAATTTTTCAATTTTTTTGTAATTTTAATAAATAATTATTTACTTATTTTCAAAATTTGAAACAGTAGAATTGTAGGAAATGTTTTTCCCGAAAAAAGCCTATTGTTAAAATAGTAATTTTTACTAAGTTTTAAACTTTTTTCAGAAAAAATGTTTTTTCATTCAGAAGACATGGCTGATATCATTTCAATTCTTAAAATCAAAGAAAACTTTTTTTTCCTGAGACCTCATTTTTGGCAAGAAAGTTTTGCCTATTTTGAATTGAAAAATTTTAAAATCGAAGCCTACGAAACTTTTTATTAAAACCCTCAATAATTTACACGTACAAAATGGAAGTTAAACTGGAAAATATATATTTTTTTAACTTTTATAAATTAAACAGTTCAAAGATTTTTGGTTGAAAAATACAAATCTACGCTATCATTTTCTGTGCTCTAAATTGAATGAATCAATAAATTTTTTAAATGGGATAACATAATTTAACATATTTGTCAAAGTCCCGGATGTGGAAAAATACCGAAAAAATAATTACCAAAACAAAATTTTTCAGAAAAACGAAAATTTCGAAAAAAAACTACCGAAAATTTTTATTTCCGAAATTTTAAAATTGCCGAAAATAATAAATTGCCGAAATTAGTAAAATTCCGAATTTTCAAATTCCCCCCTCAAAAAACAAAAGATTTAATGGTACGCTTAAATGATTTGATAGATTTTTCTTCTAAAAATTTGTAAAATTTCCGGTCAAAAAATAAATTCACTGTCATTTCCGCTGGTTTTTCCGGTTCAGCGGCCACACTGAAAAATTAAATTTATTACTTACTTAATTTGTTACTATAAAAAAACTACGAAGTTATGGGTATTTTAAAGGATAAAATAAAAAACTTGACATAACATTGCAATATATTTTATTTATAAAACTTAATAACAATTGTAACGTCTTACGTACATTATTATTTCCCTGACGCTACTTTTAACAAGTACAAAATCTTGATATACCTTAGTTTATTATAATTTTCTATGAGCCTGAATCAAGGAGAAAGTTATTAGGATTTTTAATCAAATACCGACTATATTTTAATTAATTAACATTACGAATAATATTCAATTTTACTATTCAATAAATTTCTTTTAAGGCCATGTAATACTCACCCAATTCCTACCTTACCAATAATTTTCTGGAAATACAAAAAAAATCTAAAAATAATTTTTTTTTTGTAATTCGAAAAATTTGGAACCATAAAAACGTTCCTGGGCGTCTTTTATTTAATTTTTCCAACTTTTCAACTCGATATCAATTCATGTGAACGTAAATTGTAAAAAAATGTCGGTAAAGTAGGAATCGTGTTAGTGTTATATGGCCTTAATTTATAAATCTATTCATAGGGAAATTTTACTTTGTTCAGAAACCTCTTTCTCCTTGTCTCAGATTTTCAATCGCAAAATGTACATATTATTTTCTACCAGTTCATATATAAAAAGACGTACACTTTTCTTATATTCTAAACGAGAATTTAAAGTAAGTCTAAATTGCGAAATATGTATATCCAAAAAAAAAATTAAACACCATTTTCAAACAAGTCTGTAAAAAATTCTAGAAGATTTAAACGGCTTTGTGTTTGACACATTGGCAGTAAGTTAATAAGTATTTACGTATTTAAAATACATATTTGATTCTTTTTTTCGAGACTATGAGAAATATCCTTTTTTTAAATAATTTAATCTTTCACAGTCTTTGGAAACGAAAAAGTGCAAAGAAATTTATCTAAATAACAAAACTCATTTTTCAAATGAGGAAAAAATTGACTATCAGAGTGTCTAGTGATCAGGCAATTTGAAATTCCCGGGGTTTTCCCGATATTGCAAAAGTAGTGGAAATTTCAATGTTTTTTTAAATTTAAATAAAAATTAATATAATACACATTTTTTAATGTCCTTTAAAAAATTTTAAAGGTCAATTTCTATAACAGGGTTCACAGTCTGTCCCATTTTTTATCTATTCCCCCTTTTTCCCGTTAAATTTGAAAAATCCCCTTACACAACTAAAATCGAGATTTTTAACCCGTTTTTCCACTTTTCCCCCTTTTTTTACAAGGTTTCGATTCATTTTTTAAAAATCACAAACAGAAATTCAAGCCAAAATGCTGTAAAGACAGGGGGGAAATAACGAGATTTTTCACGAAAATAGGGCAATAAATTCTTTTATATAAAATGAATGTTTATACTATATTAAATTCAATTTTTTATCAAAGTATTTCAACATTTAAACAAATAGTTGAATTTTCAACCAAGAAGGATAAATTCTCAACAAAAAATGTAATATTTCATATTTTAACAAAAAATATTTTAATTTTAAATAAAAAATAATTCAATTCAGCAAAAATTGACAAAATTTTTTTAATGAAATAGTTGAATCGCCAACCAAAAAGATGAATATTCAACAACAAATTTCTACAAACATTTAATTTTCAACCAAATAGTTGAAATTTCAACTAAAATAGTTAAGTTTTCAACCAGAGAGATGAGTTTTCAATTCATATAAACAATCATTAAACAAAAAAGATGAATTCTCAACTAAAAATGTAATGATTGATACTTTAACCAAAAGAGATTTTAATTTTAGATAAAAAAATAATTGAATTCAACCAAAATTGACAAATTTGCAATAAAATAGTTTAACTGTCAACCAAAAGAGATAAATCTTCAAAATAAAAAACGAATTTTCTACAAAACAACTGAATTTTCAACCCAAAAATATGATTTTTTAACAAAAAAGTTACTTTTCAACCAATTAGTTGCATTTTTTTATCAACCCAAAACCACGACTTTTTCAACTAAAATAGTTCAAAGTTTTACCCAAGAAACCGTATTTTTTACAAAAAGTTAATTTTCAACCAAATAGTTGAATTTTCTACGAAAATAGTTGGATTTTGAAGTAAAAAGAACGCCTCCTTAACAAAATTGTTGAAGTTTCAACAAAATAATTAAAGTTTCAAACAAATAAATCATTTTTCAACCAAATAGTGGGATTGTTAACCAAAAAATATAAATTCTCAACCAAAAATATATTAGTAGACTTTTCAAATAAAAATGTTATAACATAATAGTTGAATTTCCAAATCAAAAAGACGAATTTTCTACGAAAAAAGTTAATTTTAAACCCCAAACTATGATTTTGCAACAAAAAAGTTAATTTTAAACAAAATAAATGATTTTCCAACAAAATAATTCAATTTTCAACTAAATGGTTGAATTTTAAAACCAAAAAGATGAATTTTCTAAAAATCTGTTGAATTTTCAAACTTAAAATATGAATGGTCAAACCAAAAAAATTAATATTGTTCCAAATAATTGATTTTTCTAACATGAAGATGAATTTCAAATAAAATTGTGAAACTTCAAGAAAAAAATGTATTTTCGAGCCAAAAAGATGAATTTTCTACAAAACAGTTGATTTTCAAGATAAAAATCTTGAAAATCAACTGTTTTGTAGAAAAGTCATATTTTTGGCTCGAAAATTAACTTTAATTAAGTAATTATTTCATTAATTTTAAATCATTAGAGGATGAATTTTTACCTAAATTGTTGATTTATCAACAAAAGAATTAAATTTTCAATCATCAACAAAAAATGTAGTAGTTTATATTTCAAACATGTAAGATTTTAATTTTAAATAAAAAATAGTTAAATTCATAAAAAAAGACGAATTTTCACCTAAAATTATGAATCTTCAACAAAAAATTTTTTTAACATAATAGTTCAACTTTTAACGAAAAACGTTATATTTTTGAAATGAACCAAAAATTATTTTAATTTTAAATAAAAAACAGTTGAATTCATCCAGAAAATAGAGATTTTCAACAAAATAGTTGACTTTTCAACCAAATTATTAAATTTTCAACTCAATTGTTAAATTTTCAAGCCAAAAAGAAAAATTTTCTTTAAAAAAAAACCGGTCAATTTCCAAACAAAAGGGATGCATTTTTAACAAAATTGTTGATTTTTCAACAAAATAATTCAACTTCATGCAGAAAGACGAATTTTATACGAAAAATTAAATTTTCAAACGGAAAATATAAATTATCAATAAGAACTTAATTTTTGACTAAATAGTTTAATTTTCTACGAAATTGTTGCATTTTCAAGTAATTAATCTATAATTTAAGAATACCCAATAATTTTTAAAATAATGTTCAATTTTTTAAACAATTTTAATTTATTTAAAATGATTTTTCTACCATAAAAGATGAATTTTTAATCCAAAAGGGCATAAAATTATTCTCAAGAAAGCCGATTTCATTTCGATCTTAAATAAATTATCTAAATATATTAAAAAATAGAGAATAAATTTGTTTCTACAAGAAAGAATTTTTCCGCTTCAAAGTTTTAGAACCCCCAAAAAACGGATCAATTTTTTTAAATAAACGTTAAGAAAGTATGCAAGTATGAAAAAAATAAAGAAAATATTTTGAAAATAGGGGAAAAATGGGAATGACTGTGAAGCCTGAATTTCAAGTGATTATTTTATATTATATTTCTTCTGCAAAAAATATTTTCTACACAGAATATAGCATACAACGAATGAAATAGTTATTATTTTATTCTGACATTTTTTTCAAAACATTGTACACTGAAATATTATGTCCAATATTTTTCCTACACAAAATATTTTTAAAAATTTGAAACAATAATTTATAATTATCGATTTTGATTTAAAAGATTTTTAAATTAAAAAAAAATGGAGGACTTTGAATTGAAAACGTTCTAAATAAAACAATTTTAGATTATAATAATACAAAGGAATTTGAAATTAAAAGTGTTTGAAATTGAAAAATTTGAAATCGAAAGCTCTCAAAATTGAAAAATTTCATATTAAAACTTTCAAAATTGGAAAATTTGATTGGAAAAGAGTCAAAATTCTACAATTTCTAATTCAAAGCGTTTATAATTGAACAATTTTAGTTTGACAACAATTTCAAAACGTTAAAAATGGAGTATTTTCAGATTATATTTTTGAAAATTGGATCATTTAAAATTCAAAGGTACTAAAATTCTATTATTTCTCATTAAAAGCTTTCAAAATTGAATAATTTAAAATTAAAAACTTGCAAATTAAAAATAAGTTTGAATTCAAAGCTATTGAAATTTGACAATTTGAAATTGAATTTTTCAAAGTCCAAGTTTCTGAAGTTCCAGTATTTTAAACTTTTATTACATCGAAAAATTATAATTTACATTAAAATTGATTAGAAAAAACTTAGATTCACAGTTCAAAATGGAAAAATTTTAAATTATAAACCATTAAAATTGAATTATTCTAAAAAACGTTCAAAATTAAAAATAATATTAAATGGGAAACATTAAAAGAATCCGAACTTCATTTAAAACTTAAAATTAATACTCAAACCTTATAAAATTTAAATTATTTTCAATTTTAATGTCAAAATTAACACTTATGAAAGAGAAATTTTTTTAATTTATCATTCAAAAACATTGAAAATTAAAGAAATTATTCAATTAACGAGGTATCAATTTCAGTTAGTTTAATTTTGGTCGGTAATCATATTTTTTTAGTTGCGCCGACAAAAACTATCGAGGAAAATTCAAAGTTGGAAAGCCTTCCAGTGAGGCATTTGTTTCTCCTTATTCAAGGAAGATTTTATGAAATTTTTAGACCGAATCATTGAAAATTGACGAAATTGGATATTTTATAAGAAAGCATTCAATGCCGTCAACCAAACATGGAATACTTAAATTTTCAGTTAAAAAATTAATGTTCAGCCCAAAAAACAAACGAATTTTGAAGAAAATAGTTACATTTTTAAGCAAAGAGATGAATTTTTCACTAAAATGATAAATATTTAACTGAAATAGTTAAATTTTAAGTTAAAAAATCAATTTTTAACAACAAAAAAACAACGTTTTTTCAACAAAATAGTTAAATTTCCTACTAAAAACATAAATTTTAAACCAGAGAATAATTTTCAACAAAACACATGCACTTTCAATTAAAAAAAGATACATTTTTTATCAAAAATGGAATAGCTACATTTTTAGTTGAAAAAATTAATTTTTTATAAAAAACGTATTTTTAATAAAATAGTTAAATTTTCAAATAAAGAGATGAATTTCCAACTAAAATGAAGAATTCTCGAACAAATAGTGGAATTTCAATGAAAAACATGGATTTTTAAATAAGAAGATTAATTTTCAACAAAATAGTTGAATTTTTTCACAAAAATTGTTTAATTATTAACCAAATAGTTGAATTTTCCAAATAAAAGTTCAGTTTTCAACCAAAAAGAAGAATTTTCTACCAAAGCAGTTGAATTTTCTACAAAGCAGATTAATTTTTCACCCAACAGTTGAAATTTTAACCCCAATCAAGAATTTTCAACGAATAGAATTAATTTTCTACTGAAAAAAAAGAACTTTCAACAAAATACATGAGTTTGTAAACTAAAAAAGATCAATTTTGAACCAAAAATAAAATAATTAAATTTTTCAACGAAATAGTTAAATTTTCTTCAGAAAACATAAATTTTAAATCAAAAAGATTAATTTTCTACCGAAAAAGAATAATTTGCAACAAAATACATGAACTTCCAACTAAAAAAGATACATTTTTATTAAAAAATGAAATAAATCATTAATTTTTTACCCAAAAAACCAATTTTCAACAAAATAGTTGAATTTTCAACCAAAGAGATGAATTTCCAACTAAAATAAAATAAAATACCTAAATCCGTCAATTTTCAATTAATTGATCTGAAAATTTCCAGAAATCTTACCTTTTTTTTATAAAAAATTTCTTACTAAGAGTTTTTTCAACTTTGCACTTCCCTCGATACTTTTTGTCGCTGAAACTAAAAAAAACATGATTACCGACTGGTCTCAGTTTGAAATTAATTATTATTAAACAAGAGACATATTTACATTTTTTTCTTCATTTTGTAGGCATCGCTAGATTTATATTTTAAAAAATAATTAAATTTAGGGAAAAATTTATTTCACTTAAAAAATTTTATTATTGAAACTGCTCATCGGAAAAAAACTTTAAATGAAAAAAAGTTCAGTCTTGTCATTCTCTACAGACGCGTAGTTTTAAAAATAAAAATGTTTGAACTTTAAAGTTTGGATATCACGATAAACTATAATTTTAAATTGAAATTATAGTATCAAGAAACATCTACTTTGCATGGAAAGTATTTTATTTACTGATTTTAATATTTTGTATAGAATATATTTTGTGCATGAAAAATATTGGACATAATATTTTTGTGTACAATGTTTTGAGAGTATTTTCAGAAAAAAATAATTACTATTTCTGTGTAGGATTTATTCTCTGCAGAATTTTTTTTTTTATTTTAAAATATTATTCTGTGTAGAAACGGACGCTACTCATCAGATTTTCCTCCTTCTGATTCTCGGCTAAACAATAAAAAAGAAGATAAAGTAGAAAAAAGTATACTTTGCGATAGAAGAAAAAAAAATCCCAATCCTGAATAAAATTTCCGGGATTTTCCCGATTTCCCGGTCCGCTAGATACCCTGATAGTTAGAAAAAAAACTGATAATTTAGCTCGGGAATGTACTCTCATTACACGAATCGTAAGATTCCAAGAGCGTCGTGAAACTGCTTAAAATTAAGGAAAGTACAGCGCCAAAAGCTGATCCTACTTGCATTACAATACCAATTCTAAATAAATTCCCACTCTGAGCTTCGTGTCTGAATATGGACGCGAGAGCCAGTTTTACGTAAGAGATAAGGCCTATCAGAAGAATCCAAGATAAAATGACTAAAACTTTTCCGACTACAGAATACTGCAAAGGTGGTCTTGGAGACACAAAAGCGAGATAAATAACGTAGCTGCAAATAAGAAAGGTTACTATAGACAGCCAGTTTATTATTTTTGAACTTTTCGGCGGAAACAAAACAGCTAAAAAACAGCCAATTGGATTTGCGAGTAAAGAAAGTGTTGTTGTTAAGTGATAAGTTATATTTCCATAAGGCAAAGAAGAAAAAGACTGTATCCCCGGCAAAAATCCATTCGCCAAAAGACACATCAAACCCAACAAAATGTAGAAATAAATCCTCAAAGGTGATTGTAATTCACGACTCAAACTCTCTTCCTTCTCGGAGACATTTTCCGTATTTTCCGACACTTTCTCACTCGCAACAAGTCCCAGATTTTCCAAAAGTAAAAACGCAATTAATGAGAATACAAGAATCACGAAGATGCTGATGAAATAATATTGCGGGGAGAATCTCTCTGTTTTTTCAGAATCACACTGAGAACCAGTACCCTGAATTAAAGCAATTGCACTAGGAATAATTCCGCTCAATCCCTCACCAACGAAATAGGAAACTAAATAAGTTTCTCGAAAATGGCGAAGGTACGGCATAAACAATAAAGAACTTGAGCAGTCGACGAGAGCCGTGAAGAAAGTTGCAGTAAAAAGTACTGTGCTGTATTCCTTCCCACGAAAAAATAAAGTTTCGTTGTAAAAAAATGCGAGGATAGACATCATGGAAGCGCCTAACAGCAACAATGCGAAAATCCAATAGGATTCACGAAAATTAAAACGAAATTTTCGTGCAAGGGCGTAAGTCATTGGGCCGATATTTGCGAACTGAATCACAATAACCAAATACATCGGCAAATTCCATTTTTCTGGAAGCGAATTCACCAAAAGTGGCAACTCGACGAAGATTGAATTAATTCCTATCCATGCAGATATTCCAAATGTTGCTATCAAAAAATGAACGATGAGAGAATTTTTCGATTTTTCAGCTTCGAGGGAAGCTTCGAGCTCGACTTTATTTTTTTCTTCCATGACCTGGGAAAGATAAGGATAGTTGAGAATGCCAGGAATTGATTTAAAATAAATTATCTGCGACTCACCCAAGTTCAACCTTAATCGCTTTGAAAAGAGATTCCAGAGTGCGCTCTATTGTGAGCCAATTGATTGCGCAAATACCTTATTATCAGATACAGTCTGAAGGGAAAAACTTTTTAGAGAGAGTGTATAAACCTGAATATTTTAAATTAATAATTTCTAGTTGAGTTGGGGATTTTAAATCTGGATTATTTTAAGTACGACAAATACACAGGGCTGCCACAGACTCATGTACTTGAAAAAAACTGGAAAAAGTGAGAAAAATAGTTCGCGAAAATAGGGAAAAATGAATTCTTTAAATTCCTAATCTTTCAAGTAAAAATATTGCAATTTCAAGAAAATAGATGATTTTTAACCAAGAAGATGAATTTTTAACAGAGAAGATTAATTTTCTACTAAAACACACGAACTTTCGACAAAATATATGAATCCTCAACCAAAGAGTTGAATTTTCTACTAAAAAATATACATTTTCAGTCCAAAATTGAATAATAGCATTTTCAATTAATACCATTAATTTTCAAACAAATAAAAGAAGAATTTTCAAGAAAAAAGTTAAATTTTCCACAAAGAAGGTGAATTATCGACGAAAAATGTGATAGTTAATATTTCAAACAAAAGAGACCAATTTTCAAAAAAATAATTTAATCCTGCATCAAAACAGATTATTAACTTACAACCATATAGTTGCACTATTGACAAAAAAAGAATTTTTAACTAAAAACGTTCATTCTGAACCAAGAAGATAAATTTTCTCAGAGAAAAGACGAATTTTCAACCAAAAAGAATAGTTTTAAACCAGAAAAAAATTATTTTCTAATAAAAAAAGATAATTTTCAGTTGAAAAAAACTATTTAACAAAAAACGAAGTTTAAAAAAAATACCTCAATTTTCAACCAAAAAAAATTAATTTTTAACAAAATACTTTATTCCACATACAGAACAGATTCTTAATTAACAATCAAACAGTTCAATTTTTACCCGAAAATTTTAATTTTTATCAGAAAAAAAGAGATGAATTTAGGAAAAAAAAAAATGTAGACCAAGAAAGCTAAATTTTCTACTAAAGAGTTGAATTTTCAACCAAAAAAGAATAATTTTCTACCAACAGAGATAAATTATAATGAAAAGAGTTGAGTTTTGAAGCTAAAACGTCGATTGTTTCAGGAAATTTTTTATTTTAATCCCAAAAAGATAATTTTTCAATAAAAAAGTTAATTTTCAACTAAAAAAGAATTATTTTCAACCAAGAAGATTAATTTTCCACGGAGAAAGATGAATTTTCTACCAAATAGTTGACAAAGTAAAAAACCGATAAATTTTCAATCATAAATGGAAAAGTTAAATTTTAAGTTGAAAACCCAAATTAAAAAAAAAATTAACAAAATAGTTCAATTTAAAAAAAATACTTTTTTAACAAAACAGTTAAATCGACATCCAAAACAGATTATGAATTACCAATCAAACAGTTGAATTTTTACAAAAAAAAGGATGAAATTTTTACCAGAAAAGAGACTGATTTTCAAACAAAAAGTTAATTTTCGACCAAGAATGTTAAATCTTCAACTGAAGCGTTGAATTTTCAACCAAATAAGATTAATTTTCTACCAACAGAGATACATTTTTATTAAAAGAGTTGATTTTTTTGTTAAAAAGTCGCATGTTTTCGAAAACCTTTGAATTTTAATACCGAAAAGATAAATTTTCAATAGAAAGTTAATTTTCAACCAAGAATATTAATTTTCTACCGAAAAAAGTAATTTTCAACAAAACAGTTGTCCATTTACTAAGAAAATATACATTTTCAATCAAAAATTTAAATGTTTAGTTCGAAAAACTATTTAAAAAAAACGTATTTTCAACAAAAGAGTTCAATTTGAAAAAAAAATTAATTTTAACAAAATAGTTGAATCCTCATCCAAAACAAATTATAAATTTATAATTAATAAGGAAAGAGATGAATTTTAAACCAAAAAGTTAATTTTCGACCAAGAAAGCTAAATTTTCAACTAAAGAGTTAAATTTTCAACCAAAAAGAAACAATTATTTTCTACCAACAGAGATAAATTTTCATCAAAAGAGTTGAGTTTAGGTAAAAAGTCGAATGTTTTCGAAAACCTTTGACTGTTAATCCCAAAATGATGAATTTTCAACAAAAAAGATAATTATCGACCAAGAAAGCTTAATTTTCAAACAAATAGTTGCATTTTTATCAAAAAAAAAGAACTTTCTACCATAAGAGATGAATTTTTAACGAAAAATTTGAGTTTTCAACTAAATAAACTACAAAAGTCGAATGTTTTAGGAAAAATTTGAAATTTAATCCCGAAAAGATAATTTTTCAATAAAAAAGTTAATTTTCAGCCAAGAAAGATGAACTGTCAACGAAGTAGCTGAATTTTAAACCAAAGAAAAAATTGAATTTT